>OZ026627.1:63429187-63531687 GCA_964020975.1 Hermodice carunculata | reverse complement strand
ATACCGCGACGTATGTATTTTGTTTTTTACTGTCACTTTATATCTAATTTACAAAACACATTTTGCCATACCACAATAGTTACCACATTTTGGCCAAACTGAATTGTAAATTTGAGCATATAAAATCAATTAGATGCAGGTTGTTGAAATGGATGTAGATTACTCTTGATTGTAAACATTACAAAACCAAAATATTCTGTACAATAGCTGCAGGATCATTGTATGGTCATAACATCAGAATTAAAGGACAAATAACATTTGTCAATGTTTAGCCAATGTAGAGAACCCTTTAGAAACAACAGACAAGGAACTTTTGCAATGGTAGCTAGGAATGAAAACAGAAGAAATGTAGACTTCCTTACATACAATACATTTCAAGTATTCAGTCCAGTATAATCTTGACGTTATCCATTGTTATATTGAAATCTATTGGCACAGAAGCATATATGCTTCAAGATTGCTAGAGGTATATCTTCGGTGGGTCTGAACCATTTTTCTTCAAAGTGCTAAGGGATGTAGTCTTTGCACCGTGGCAACTGCCTGTCAACTCCTGCAGCAGTAATCACACATAAACGCATAGCAAATGAAGTCCTCAGGTTATATCCCTCCTCCTGCCAAGTTTTTACGATGAACTCAAAACACTTTTGACGTGTACCTACTCACTTTTGGGAGATCTGCTTTATGTTAAAAAAGCCACAAGATGGCGTAAACAGAAATACACGCCAATTAAGAAAATAATTCACATGTTTATTTAGAGTCTGTATTTGCCTCCTCCATAGATACAATGCATAACCCAAGCCCTGAATCCTTCAGCATTTAGTAAAAAGAATATTTTTCGGGAGAGGTTCTGGCATTGTGATCTAGACCTGGAAGTAACCATAGGAGAAAAATATTTACCTCCAACAAACCTTTGTGCTGCAGGAAACAAACACCGTAAATAGACTATTTTGCCACGATCTTTGTTTCCTATTGAAAATCGTACATAATTCACTTTTATAAAGTTGTAAGCCCAACATTTAAGCTTTGTTTCCTTATCATTATTTTAGAATCTTGGTAAAATAGCAGTGTTTATTTGTTTTTAGTCGATCAAATTTAACACTGGAAGTTTTGGCATCAATGGTAAGTTTAAAGAGGTTCACAGCCCCAAATATGTTTACAAATTCACAAACTATCGGGAGTCAGTAACTGATTCCTGGCTGTATGCCCATAATTAATGACCCTATGACTATCGGAAAAATGAAGCTGACTCAAAACATTGCATTTATTAGACACAAATGCAATACTCCTTTTACACGTCTGCTCTGACATAGACCTTGGGGTTCTTCAGTCGTTAATTCCTTTCTGTGTTTTATTTCAATTTGGTACATTTTCACCTTGTTTAGCACAAACTTATGTCTTTGTCTTTTGACCATGCATACCATACATCCTTGTTTTCACAGATCACATTCCATTCTGCAAATGCTCTAGTTTTGTTATTTACTTGTTTCATCAAAGTGTTTTGTTCTCGTTTCATATCACTCGGCATTGATTCAAATTGGCGGAAAGTTCATTGGAAGATATTTTATGTTTATTACAATGTGACGTGTTGCTTTCAGGTGTTAAAACCAATGAATGGTTGCTAATAACGAGAATTTCCTTAATGCTCAAAATATTAATGACATTTAGACAATTTAGACAACCTGCTTCAGCATTCCAGGCAAAACTGATGTTAAAGACTATATTTAACACAGTCTGTCGTTATATTACCTTGCCAAAAATGAATCTCCTTGGTGCTTCATACTCGGCCAAGGCTTGTAAGTTGCAATGAAAATAATGTTGAACATTTCTTTAACGTGACTATATTTTTTACCTCAACTTGTTTACAGATTACATTTAGCAACTTCAAGACCATTTCTGGACTATTACTTTGCCAAAAATGCATCTCCTCAGTGCTTCATTCGGTGGATGCTCATGGTTGCTAATAAAATGGCAAGTTCGTGGTCTTGTAAGTTGCAATCAAAACATCGTAGACCTTTTCTTCAGCTTGATTAAATTTCACCTTACCTCTACTTGCATACACAGTACATTAAGTGACTGGAGCATATAAAACATATATAGATAGATACTGTATTGACAATAAAATACATGAAATATGACTGCGGTAACAATATCAAATGCAGAATAGTAGCACTCGTCACGTATGACACTTACGCAACAGGGTTCACTTCCACATCGGTTTGGGGTGGGTTTTTTTGTTTTTGTTTTTTTTGTTTTTTTTGTTTTTTAGTTTTTTTTGGGGGGGGTTTTGTTTTTTGTTGTTTTTTTTTTGGAAGGGGGGGAGGGTTGTTCGCTGTCCCGTTTCAGGATAACTCTACGTTGTCAATGCATCAAGCATCCCTGTTTTAAATGTTCTGCATCACTTTATCCATCGGCGTCTGTACCGAAATTGCCAGGTGAATGATTTTTTTGCAGGTGATTTCCACGATAATTACCACGCATTTTAAGCTTGTTTCTTTGTCACTTATTCTTGCTAACATCTTTTGTTTTTACAGGTCACGTTGTATTCTGTAATTTTTTTTTTTTTTTTTTTTTTTTGTTTTTTTGTTTTTTTTTTGTTTTTTTTTTTTTGTTTTTTTTTAATTTGTTTCACCAAAGATACTTTGCTGTCACGACATATCAGTAGCTGTTGTGAATGTAAGAAGGGCACAGGAAAGTCGTGGTGGATATGTCAAGGGGTCTTGGGGAACTATACCAGGGACGAGTCAGTTATGTCGTCCCCTCAATTAACATCACGGACTCCGCCCTAAGGCCCATAACAGTTTTCACCACTTACAATTCCCAACATTTGCTGTAGTTTTCTCATGTGTACGCATGTATGTATGTATGTATGTAGGTAGGTAGGTAGGTAGGTAGGTAGGTAGGTAGGTAGGTAGGTAGGTAGGTAGGTAATGGATAGTCTCAGGAAAAAAAATTGAGTCCCAAATGCACAAGTCACTTCACCTATGGATTATTCATAATCTTCAGCTGTCAGATTTTTTCTTTTTTTTTTTTTTTTTTTTGCGGCGGTGGAGGGGGGGGGTCGTTTCTTTTCTGCATTTCTTCGCACATCCAGAAGAGGTGGATGCATCATCTTATTGGATGGAGTTTGTAAGAGGCGTGTACAATTCCCAACTGTTGTATCATGTGTATGTAAGTAAGAAACGGATAGTCTAAGGAAAATTGAACGTTCAAATTTACAAATCGCATTGCCTTGGGATTATTTGTAATCTTCATCATTTACTTGGAAATAGTAAGCCCAGATATATGTGGGCTCGGATCGAAAACAAAGATTTGAGAAGCTGATTTTTTTTTTTAATTCGTTTCTCTTCTGCATTCCTTACGAATTCGGTAGACGCAGATACCTCACATTATTGGAATGACTTTGTAAGAGGGGTGTGAGGTAAGAACGATTTCATTCGATCATGTACTGAAAGTGGAGCCCAACAACCACTTTTCATCCCTTTACTTTTATTTAGGAATGTCCCAGATACACTATAAAAGACGATGCACTTTGAAGTGTCTTTACTTTTTGAACAGTCGACAACACAATAAGAACGATCTCCGAAATATACAGGGTCGACTTGCATTGTTCGATGCTGTTACTTGACAAGTTTGCACGTTGTAAAAAAATGAATTAATTTATCTCTGAGTAAGCATGGCAGGCTGTTTCTTGTAAGCAAGATATGTAAATTCAATTCCACTTTCTTTCAGATATTTGATGGACCAGGGAGTGAATTGCGTGGTGCAAACGGCTATGCCTGAATAGTGTAAGTACACTTTAACAGATTATCAGATGAATTATTTCACTTTATTTTCTGAAAACATCACATCATTATGTTGTGATTTATCGGTATTGTGGCAGTTACTTTGAGGTTTTTGTCTTCTTTCAGGTTGGGGTTCCGTTGAATCTTGCAAATTAAGCAAATGTAATATGTATGATCGTTGGGATGCTTTCTGAGATTACACCAGTTTAAATGCAAGTTCCATCTTAAGTACCGATTTAGTAATAATCAAAAGGAGATTGCTTGATAGTCAAGGAAAACATTTATACGTGAACATAGCAAGTTTTACAAGACTTTGTCAAAATTCGTCGGCGAACAAATACATCGCTTTGCTGAAAGGTTGGATTGAATTTTTCTTTTTATTTTAGGTAATAAATTTAGCCCCACTAAGCATGATAATTTCGTGATTTATTTGACTGCAGAAATTTAAAAAAAAAACCTGCTTAATATTCACATTTTGTTGCAAAGACTAGTCGTTGTTGTTGAACTGTCCATGAAAGAAAATGTTTGCAAAGTTGTGTATGGAACAAATAACATACAATTGAGTGGGGCTGACATCCAGCTAGGTAGTGAGCAATTAAACAAGTGTGTCGAATACTTTACAAAAGTTCAAGGAGTTTGATTTATGTCAGTTAAGTAATGATCTGGTTAAAGTTTTTAATATTATTTCTGTCACCAATACACAATATCTATACATAATATTCAAATAACCTACTAGAGGGCTGCTCAAGATAATTCGTAGTGCTAAACACACCGAGATAACTTCATCTATAGCAAATGGTTCATTTTCGGATGATTTGTTTAAAGAACAGAAACGATTGCTTCGTTTCAATGCTTGAAAAATTGCATACAAAAAAAGCATTACGTGCTCAAGATAAAATTAGGGAAAAAGACCACTAGTGGACATTATTGGTCAGACCAAAGCATCTTCAAAAGAATTGCTCAAAGTTAATGTAACTACATACTTCAAATTAATGAATTCAGGATATCGTAAGATATTGTAGCTGAACTCAGAAAGTCCCTAATGGTTCCCTTACCCAGATTTATGTCTTAAGGCGAAAAAGCTGACTTTTCGCTGGCACAGAAAAACCCGACCTGACTTGAGTGTCTGCCAAAATTCCTGGCATAACGACTTTCTGCAGAAATGTATTTTAGTCTTCTCGACGGAAACAAAAACATGGTACACATCAACTCGTCTGGATATTAGCCAGGTTAGAGTATTTTTCAGTTTAGGAAGCTCGAGAAGCTGTTTTTTTCCCTTGCGAAGCTACTCTTCTCCATTCGTTGTGAAGTGGCAGCGGAAATGTGGTCAGGGACGCACGCTGAGTGGAAAGAGTCTGTTAGACAGGTTGAGGTAGGGGAGATAGCAAACATTCTGATATTAGATGGGACAAGGTCCGCAATTGGTAAGTTTGAAAGTTTAAAAAAAAAAGTAGAATGAATTGAATTCAGCGAGCATGTAGCACACCATTGTCCATGCAGACACACACAATTTCTGATACTTTGCATGACAGTGTCTGGTATTTTATTACCTGACTTTTGCTTTTTTTAATTTTAGGAAAACTTGCGGTGTTATGGGTTTGACCCGTTAAGTCCTTTAATTTACCAAAATGGAGTTGGGTTGCGTGATTGACAATGACATACGTAAAATTAATTCTTTTGTGCGATACAGATCAACAGAACTTCATGGAATCTGCAACAGAAGTAGGAAAGCTTTAGGCAGACCAACAAACCTTAGTATATGGTATATCTCACAGAAAATAGGGGTATATAAATTCGTTTTCATCTTATATTTTGAGCTTGTCAAAGTGTCTGTACCAGTGCTCCCATGAGAGTATCTATTTCGATTATCTAAATAGAGATGCTGGGTAATTGTTATGCGAAGCAAAGCCACGTTATTGCGCCCCTACTTATTTTGAAAAAATAGGAACATTAATATATATCGTTAATTGGGTCTCAAATGGTCAGTAGCAAGTATCATTTCAATTTTAATCATTTTTGTATTAAAGGATTTCTATGAAAAGCAAATCTCTCTCTCTGTATATATATATGTGTGTGTGTGTGTGTGTGTGTGTGTGTGTGTGTGTGTGTGTGTGTGTGTGTGTGTGTGTGTGTGTGTGTACCAGTGTCGGATACTTCTTGAACATGCTGTAACAATTCCACAAACGCTACTTCAAAAGCTAGGCCTGATAACATGTCGCTCAGGAGTTAATCCTTAACTTTTAACAAGGCTTATTGTGGGAAGTGAGTGAGCATTAATTGTCACAAACAGGCTAGGCGCTGTCTGCTTTAGATCTAATGAGAACAGAGGCTTTAACACCTTGCACGCATATGATCATATCAGAAATGATACAGTTGACGAATACATATGCCCAAATTAAAGTTAAATTTGCAGAGCAATGTCGTTCACGCACTGAGCAAGAGAAACATACATGAACGAAAGAAAAATTAAATAAAAAATAAACCAAAAAGTTTGGTATTTATTTTCCTTTTTTATTTCATTTTATTTTATACGTCATTTTGTAGAAATGCGCAACGGTGAAGCGAATCTCTATTCAGTGTAATTAACCCAGGAAACGGTGGTTCCGTTCCGGATTTTACCAGGACTTAGGAAAAGAGAGATTGGGCTTCCTTTTTCATATCATTTTATGTCACAGTCATTATGCAGAAAACCGCCACGGCTAAAGGAAGCTCCATTCCGACATATCGTCCCTGGAAACAGTACTTCTCTTAGGGGTTTTACCAGGACCCAAGAGAATGAGAGATGGGTCTATAACTCTCTAGTAAAATTATTTTCATCATTTTTGTGAGTGGATAAAAATCTTAGCTGTTGAACAATAAGCATGAGATAGCGATTGATGTAAAACTTGAGTCATTGCAGAGTAAATTTTAGAGGCTGATTTTTTGGTCAATACTTGTAAACAAATGATTAAAATGTTACGCTATTTTTTGCTTGTAAAGCATGTGTTCTTAATTTTGAGGACTGATGGGTAATTGGTTTTGCGTTTTAGGGTAAAAAACGTCGCTCCTCTTTGGCCCCAAGTCTTATTATCATTTTTAAAAATTTCAAATTTCCTGTGATACAAAAATCCTTTTCTTTTTCTTTTTTTTTTTTTTTTTTTTTTTGGTCAAATACTTAACTAAGCGTGTTGAAGTTGCGTTTTCTAACAATAACCGCTCCATTCAGAGTCTAGAGGTATAGGTTTAAGTGTTTTAGACACGAATTTCTCTACTTTAGAGAGCACAGAACGCAATTCATAATCCAAGAGGATAGGTTTTTTGTCTACATTTAATATACGTCAGTTCTGATTGGCAAGTATTTCTCTTTAACTTCGCACAAAATGCTTTCATAGGTTTCTCTGTCCCTAGCAACTTTCACTGTTGCACAAAATTGACGTTTGCACTGTATGTCTACCAATAAGCTAATTTGCTAACACTGAGATTCTAATCTTTTCACAATAATTAGCTGTGTTCACTTCAATGAGGTAGGCGTCCTCTCTGTTGTAATACCACGCCGATATCAAAGTGATTAGGCTTCTAAGGGAGAAATAATTATTTTGACATTAAGAGTTCAAACTGCATATCAAACGATATGTTTTGCTGTCAAAAGTTTCCAAAACTCGTGCTGCTCATACCTGTATCAAGATAATGCAAAACAATTTGTAAAACTATGAGTAGAAGTCGTTTAGGGACACTTGGTCCTTTTTCAGGAGACTTGTAAGGTCCAGTTTCTGTTTAAAACAATAAAAGTACGGGAAAGGGTCGGTTAAATTAGTATTTTTAGCGCCTAAACTTTTTTATTTTTAATTCTAGTCTATCTTTTCTATGACTAGTTGTCATGAATGCATTATCAACTACACGGTAACATTTTTCCGATTTTCTTCTTGGTAAAGTAATTTGGGGGATAAACGTAATTGTTTAGCTTAAGATCTAAGTTTTCGGAAAAATCTTTTTTGTATCTATGTACAATAAATCAACAAAATAAAATCCCACAGCAACAAATTTATCAGAACGATCAGTTGCAAAATCAAATAGCTCAAATATAAAGTTTGTGTTGTTGTCATTACTGTTCTTTGGCGGTCTATATATTACAAATGAATAAACCTTTAATGCTGCACCTCAGATACAAAAGTGGAGGCATTTTGATTCTACAGTACAAACCGAATACAACACAGTATATCATAAACACTACCGACACATGTGTGGATAGTAGCAATCAAAGAGTACAGTTATATTAGTCGTTGAAATTATTCACAACAGCATCTAATCCCAACCGTATAGTTCTCATTTTTTGCACAAGAAGTATAATTCCGTTGTCTCTTTACAATTCATCAATATTTTAAAGTTCCTTTTCAGATTTATGTTTTCGACATTTACAAAATTAAATTGGCATGCCCACTATTCAATTGAGGCGGGTCATTGTTTTCAAAACATCAAATTGAAAATGTCAAATGTTCATTAGCGTAAGATGGTACAATTATTTTGAACTTTTCACAAGTGTTTTATAGCGAGGAATCTTGCTTTTTTACTGTATACAACATTTATTGAAAATGGTCTTTATTCACCAGAGTTACAATAATCGATCTTCCATGTATGTAAACATGCCCAAAGACACATAAAAGCACAATGGTACAAAATACCACTGATTCTCCTAGATGTTTGTTATATTTAACCAATGTTTACTCAGAACATGCATTTTAAATAATGTTTTAATTCGATGTTTTCTATGTAAATGACTATACATGGTATAGCGTGTCAATAATATGCAGAAATTTAAAGTTGATTCCAAAGGTAAACCCAAGTGCTTCAAAAGTACATCTCTTTCACTTACACTAATTTCAATATTTGATATATGAAACCATGAATCCTGGAAGGAGTGCCAGTCTTGTTGAGACCTTTGACACTCATGAAATATGTGTACAATGGTGTCAATGTCATTGAATTTATTATATTTATCAAATCTTTTAACTTTCATCAAAAATAGAGTTTTGTTTAATGGGATTATTCTGTGTGTAAGCTCAAATTGCAAGTTTTGTAATTTAGTTTTCACACATCATTTAAATGGGGGTTCAAGTATTTCATTCTGTTTCTCGTCAGAGATTTTGTATTTTGTGTTGCATTTTTGTACTGCAGTTTGAAGTACACATCAGTTGTTTTGTAATTCCTAGTACAAGATTTTACTTGTTACAAATTTCACTAGCATCAATTTACTCACCATACATGTATTTTGCACTGGTCTGTTCAGACATGATTTACATCTCTGTCCTTTGTCTTTTGGTTCCAGCTATGTGGCAGCACATCAATAAGAGCATGATAAAAGAGAAACTTAAAATTGACATTAGACTTCTGTTGAAAGCTGTGAAAGGATACTTTTTCTCTTGGTTCATTGATTGTATCTCGCACATATATTATACATTTTTGATACCAGTCCTGGAAAAATACAGACTTCTCATCTACCTTCATATAATCATTACACCAGACAGAGTCTCTCAATTTATCTTTTTTGTCTTGAGTGAACATAAGCTTTTATGGATGTTCCATTCACTTAACAATTCAATATCAAATTGTGGTTCATCTTCGTCCTGATAATCATTTGTCCTTCTTTTAATGAAATTTGTAAGATTAGTTTGATTGAAAAAGCTACAGCTTACTTTTTGGCCCGACCCTAGTTTTGGTACTCCATCGCATATATTTCCATTTCCAGGGGCTATAGGTAGCAAGCAGCTACTGACGACAGTTACAAGCTCGCCTAATTGTGCTTGATATCTGTTTAAGAAATATTACATTTTCGTTGCATTCTCTTGACTTAAGTACAAATAATGACTTTCATTCTTTTCTGACTTGTCCTATAATTTAGCTGTTAATATCCTAAGATTATTAGAAAGTTTGGCTACAATAATTTACAGTTTTTAGACTTGTCGGTTTTGCTACTTAATTTTATCTTTTGGCATCATTCTGTTTTAATGTTCACCTTTCAGACATTTTAGGCTAGCTTGTTTTCTGTTAGGTCAAACCCCCAGGGGCTATAGGTAGCAAGCAGCTACTGACGACAGTTACAAGCTCGCCTAATTGTGCTTGATATCTGTTTAAGAAATATTACATTTTCGTTGCATTCTCTTGACTTAAGTACAAATAATGACTTTCATTCTTTTCTGACTTTCCTATAATTTAGCTGTTAATATCCTAAGATTATTAGAAAGTTTGGCTACAATAATTTACAGTTTTTAGACTTGTCGGTTTTGCTACTTAACTTTATCTTTTGGCATCATTCTGTTTTAATGTTCACCTTTCAGACATTTTAGGCTAGCTTGTTTTCTGTTAGGTCAAACCCCCAGGGGCTATAGGTAGCAAGCAGCTACTGACGACAGTTACAAGCTTGCCTAATTGTACTCAAAATCCTGTTAAGAAAAATTGTTTTGATTACATGTTTTTTGACATAAATGCTAATGACTTTCATTCTTTTCTGACATGCCTAAATGCACATTTACTCAAAATTGACAGTATTTTCTTAAATGTCACAAACCTGACACATTAAGTTGATACATTGACTCAGAGTTGGCAGTTAAATAGAGCTTAATTGTTTGGGGGGTAGGTGTCATCACAGAGTTTGTTTTACATTTCTGGTGCAGTATGTCCATTGTTACAGTCCTTGTTGGGATTTCCCTTGGTTTGTACAGATGGTCTAGTTGCAACTGTTTATTTTACTATCACTGGGACTGAATATAAGGCCCCAGCTTGTTTCCACTTCAGTTATACACTGGCGGGTGGTTTAACTGGGATAAACTGTCCAGCCAGAAAGGGTACATATTGGTTCAGGGGTAAGTCAAATTGTTCTTATCAGAACCTGTACTATACAAATTTAGTAATTATGGTTTGTTTGACAGGGGTTCTTCTTTCATAACGAAGCTCTGCATTTATAAGCAAAACTTCACGTATTTAGCTAATTCATCATTTGCCACGTTCCTATTTATTCTTTATTATGTGGGTTGTCTTTGCTGAATATTTAGCTTAGACAAGGAGCCGCTACTCAGAGAGACATGTACGGGTAAAAGGCTCCGAAACATGTTGAGTAGTTACCCGCTGAAGACCCTTTAATTTATTTGGGCTGATACAGCCTATGTCAAAATTTTACAGAGGAACGTGTGCAATATAGACAATAGTAATTCCATATGTATACAGGTTAGACAGGGACAGGTTAGCTTATGGAGAGTAAAGAGTTCGAACTGCGGAATAGGATATTGACTGCTAGGAAGTGGTTCTGGGCAAAAAGACACAAATACAATATTGTCAATAAAAATACATCGATTTAACACATATCTTTCTTAGATTTATGGTAATCTCAGCCAATCACTACACGAAAAAATATGTACGGCACTTTTTTTACCATCCGCAGAACATACACATGAGATCCCGTGCACATGTCCCATACTTCATAATCACCTTAATCCTGTGAATGGTATACTAAGTGACCCTTTTATACCAATCAAGTCTGGTTACTTCTTAGAAGGAAACTTGTTTCCATTTAAACTGTTCTGTGCTAGCAACCCATGCTTAAAGTGCATTAAACTTCAAAATGAAGGATATTCACTATGCCACTTTCGATGCTTTGAGCAGTCACATTATTTCTCACTTTTGCATATTTTTTAATCCCAATTAAATTCATTAATCAACTCTTCAGTTTTTTCTTCATGCTTTCTAAAACTGTATACAGATTACTTGTGTTTCAATTAATACTTATTTCACAACCAGTCGTGCAGTTTTTGCCTGTATTTTCATGCTTATGGTTGTTGTGTTTTACTGTACTTTGAGATGTTCATTTTAGAGTGTAGGTAATGCATTTAACTGTTTATTTTCTTAGTGCGTTTTAATATATTGATGCTGAGTTCAACTATATATTTTTGTATATCAGTGGTTATATGTATGCGACATGTATATAATATTTACTGGGCTCAAATGAAAAACAGCTCAGTTGATTTGAATTCCCAGAATACTTATGTCATCATCATCATCATCATAGACATTTCTTTATTTGTTACCACATGATGGAGTGTGAGACATTTTTTCAAGGAAATCGACAGAAACCAGATGACAATGAAGCAGCCATTGACACAATCCATGTAAGATATGTTGCTCGCTTTATATTGAGAAAATCTTACATAAATGTGGAAGTTAGTAGTGGAAATGATCTCTGTTTCCAACTTATACCTTGTCAGGTTAATAAAAGGGAAAGAAAACTCGTTTCCATGATACAAAGTACAGCGGGATCCAGATTTGGGTGTATATATCGGTACACACAATCACGCACAGACACAGACACACACACACACACACACACACACACACACACACACACACACACCCGGAAGCACTTTCTGTTACTTATATGACTTGTTTCCATGATTTGAAATACCGGGGGATCGGGACTAGAGTACTGGGTCGCCAAACGCACACACGTGAAAGCAGGCAGACTGCGGCTCTTCAAGAAATGCTTGAGGAAGGCCATACATAATTCCCTTATAAGTGGTGGTGATAATTTTATAAATTCATCAGTTAAGGGAAATTATTTTGGGCTCCGCGAGATTAACCACTTAGCTACATAAATCCATAGGCAGGAACTGGGATGACAACCTACGGCAACTGATGGCAGGGCGTCCCGAGGTTTCAATGGCTTTTGGCGGTGTCAATCCCCCCAAGTGTATATACTACTACTATTTTAAAAACCCCATTTCAGATTTACTAATATCTTAGTACCTGCAAAACAATTTATCCCTGTATGTTAATAAAATTGGGTTAAATCATGTACCAAAGTGGCCCGTACTTCTGGCAAAACATAATATTACATTAAAACACATGGTATTTCTTTTCTGGAATACGATGCATTGGCAAGAAATCTTGTTTCAAGACTTTTGGCCATTCAGGGAAGCACCACGTAGCAAGAGACAAAGTCACTATCCGATTTATTTATTAAAAAGATTTGCAGCTATTTTAGTGACTTAATTTATAGTGTACTGCACATGTACCATTTCCTTTTATACCTGATGTGTTATTTATTTGTTGGTCAAAATGAAAACATAATACATTTTGTAAACTAATCCATAGTTATTACCAGCTTGTAATTGTAAACGTACTCCTTTTGCCACTGCTACAGTGGCTTTGAAATATTATATTTTTCTGTTAAGGGAGGCTGTTCAAGAAATTCTAGCCTATACAGCTCATTCTAAGCATATGTAGATATTCTTCTCTACTGTTTTATCATTAGAAAAGTCTTCCAAAAATAAACAACAATCGTGTGAATTTATTAATTTTCTTTTCAGCTAATGTTATGCAATAATTGCCTATTCATTTATTTTCCCTTTATTGGCTTATTGTGGAAATTTTGTAAGTTATGCTTGGTACTTGGAAATATTTTCCGATGTAGGTTTTAATATATTCAGTATTGAGCAGACTTACTAAATTGCAATTTTTATACCATATCTTTCTAATGGGCTAATGTTTCAAATGCGTTATATTTGAGTTTAACGATTGCAAACAACAATTGTACCAATGTGACTGTATGGATGAATGCATGCAGCATGACCCCCTATGGAAAGTAAACTTCGTGATAATCGGCACTGCTCTGAATGAATAAATATTAACTTCTTTGTCTTCTCGTAACATTTCGCGTTTTGGAACGTTACATTCCCCTAATCAGGTGTAGAAATACCGAAGGTTTCGGCATGTTCCACTCAAGGATCTATCATGGGCACACAAAGGACACAGAGTTTACCTCTTTACGCAAGCAGCTTTCCATTTTGTGACCGTATCTGCAGTTGTAACATTTTGATTTCAGGGAAGCTCCACACACTGCATGGCTTATGCTTCACTACCTATGAATATTTAGTAAAATAATTTTAAGCCTTACTCAACGAGTTCGAATGAAATTATATTGAGGTGATCAGGAATAAATATTATTTTGTTCTGATTTGGCTTGATATCACTGTGAGACAATCAGATAAGCAGAAGCGGAAACAAACCAACACAATGAACTGGATTTACTAGTGTTGCATGTGAATATTTTTTATGCGCGAGCACATGACGGCTCCTTCAGCTGCTTGCATCGTGGGGAAGTGTGGTTATATGGTGTTATTAATAATATGTACAGTTTGCACAAATGATAAAATGGCAATCAATCAGGTAGGTCTAGTGCTACCCCATACAAATGGTCGTGTAAACAACACATTAAACAGTACATTAAAGAGTACCAAGCACTGCATATACACAATGTTAGATAGGGCTCTCTACTCCTTGAAATGAATAGAAAACATACAGAGGCTAATTCGATTCGTACTTGCTGATATCAAATATGCTTGGCTACGTTTGCTATCAACATCTAGTTCTGAAGCTGGTATCCTTGGATGCACACATTGTGCTTTGTTTCCCAGTACCGTTTGAATTACTTCTAATATTTGAAGAAACATCACCTGTTATAAACTCATGTATAAGTTCTTTTTCTACTAAAAAAAAAAAAAAAAAAAACTTTCAGCGAGGCTTCTCATCTTTCTCATTCCGTCAGGCCACCGCTCTAACTGTACACTTGGCTTTATTCACCTTATTCAGTTGCTTTTGCCTCAGAATTTTGTTAGAAAGTGTATACCAAAATTTGTGTCACAGAAAATGTTGAATCCAGGGTTGGCCTACTTTAGGACCCATGTAAGACATATGGGTTTCTACTTCAATATGGTTTGTTTTAGCATTTCAATTGCCATTGCACCTGAAGTTCCCACCCGGGTCGAATATGGAATCCTATGCTCCTCAATCGTTTCTATGTAAAGCACTTCTGTGGCTGTGACAGTCAATCTACGCATTTGCAAATATTTCTTTCTGTTGATTTTTTATTTAACAGAACAGGCCTTGATGACGGTATCTCTGGTCAATATCTATGCTTTGAGCATGACTACCTGCAGAGCTCTGAATCAAGATATTGCACAGCCCACTGCTGGCAGGCTACTATCTGCGAGCCAAAATATGTGAACTGTGGTAAACACTTTCGTTGAGTGTCTTGGATTGGGCGCAATGAGTTTTTTTTTTTTTTTTTTTTTTTTTTTTTGTATGCTGGTACAAATGCACACATCTGACGGACTGGGCAGAAAATTTAACCCGTGATGAAACAGGTGTCGGCCAATGACCAGCCTCGTGCGGTTATTTAGGACTGGAGTAGAAAGATTTTCACAGCAAGTCTCCTAGTGTTAAATACATATGTCTGCTTGCAAGGTAGTTTACATCATGGTCAAAACTGCATTTACTATTTTATAATGGTATATTAAGGTGGCTCTCTAATCAGTGGCTGTGATAGCCTAAATTATTGCCTACTGACTTTTTTGTAGGCCTCTGCGCTACAATGTAGTATGTTGTACTTGTGGTCAAATAAAAGAGTCAGGTTTCCGACGCTGAACCTGGTTTATTTGATTTAAGAGGTAAGATCCAGGAAAGTAGTCCTTATCTTTTTCCTGGGGTGCACCTGATGTATTATGGAGAATGCCCATATATATGTATAGCTAACGGCGGACCTAATATATACCAACCAAATAACTGAACACAGAGCATTATCAAAGGAAATGACTACTTGGTGTCCAGAGCCCAAAATTTATAAAATAAAGAGATTTTTCATATTTATTTAAAAGATGAACAAGCTCAATTGGTACCATGAGCATATAGAAGTACAATCTTTGTGCAGTGTACACTTCAGCTAATAATACCCGGATTAGGGCCATTTCACAGGGTGGTATTCACCCCTAACTTCTCCCAGCTTGTTTTACGTGCCTGAAACTGATTTAACCTGGACTTCAGATAACACGCAGTGACTGAACCTTAATGAACGTTTCTATTGTTTCAGACCATACCTTAACTTCTACGAAGGTCGACCTCCGATAAAAACTGATGACTTATTACTGTTTAAGAGGTACTACTTTTGAAGACCAGAAAAGAGGGACTGAAATTTTGCCATATTCCTTACACTTTTGTCCCAAAAAATTGAACTTTACGAAGGCAAGAAGGGGGTTTGAACCGCGGCAGTTTTTCCTGGCCTGTCTGCCTGTCTGGGATCTCCTACACACTAGTCTCACATGGCTGACGGGTGGAGGGTTCTGCTTGTATTCAACTTGTTGAATGCATTACACATTGCTGTTGGAGAGATTCAGTGGTGCTTGTAAACAGGACGACATTACGCATTGCCACATGCGAGTGAATTGGCAATCAAAAATAGTTTGTTGTGGCACCTTTGTAAATTTCCATCAAAATGTTTGTATGCAGAATGCAAATACTATAATAAGTCGGATGTTAAGTTACATCAAACAACAGAAATGTTCCTTACAGTAGGTAAGGAACTTGGTGCAGGTCCATAAGCGTTTTGCTAAACCCACACGATGAATTAAAAGACACACCCGGCTGCGCCTTGTGTGTCCTTTGATTTATCTCGCAGGTCCAGCAAAAGGCACATGAACCTGCATCGCGTTCCTTACCTAACACTTATTGCTATTATGTAATCAACGAGATTACGCTTAAGCCAACTGGTTATGGGATCTTATTAGCTTTACCCATGAAATTTTCCTTTCAAAAATATGGCAATCATGTTAAGTTTGAGAAAATGCTATATTGAGTGACACATTGATCATAAAAAGTTTCTGGCATAAGTGACCTTGTGCATCTATTTGTACAATAAAGCATAAGAAAGTATGGACAGGCAGCTGTTCTAGTGCTTAAGATATTAAGGGAAAGTGACAAACACGCTTGCTGAGAGAGTGTGTGTAGTGTTCTGTGGTTGGCTTCAAATAATATTGGACATGGGTGGGCAAATGAAAAATGGGGGGAAGGATTTTTTTTCCTCAGTGGCTGAGTTATACACATCGTGTTTATTTATAAATATATGTAAGTGAATTTGCCCTGCCCCCAGTTTCATCGTCAAGATTCAAAATATTTATATAATTTTTCTAATTTCAACACACTTTAATGGTGCGTATTTTTTGCGTGGGTTGCAAATATTATTTTAGACGCAGAAAATTTAGTTCAGTTGCAACTTTAATGTGATACATGATAATCCTGCATAAGCATTAAATGAGATGCCTGCGGGTTATATTTATCTAATTCAGAGCCACATGGCTAGTGTATTGAAATTAATGCTTTGATGCGCAATGTGGGAAATGATGAGTCATCCCTGTGTGCAATCAGATCAGTTGTAAAAAACACAGCCAGTAGTATCAGTCATGTTGTCCTTAACAATGGCAAGAACAAACATAAACAAGATGTTGTTAACGCATTACACATCTTTAAGGAAAAAGACATTTTTTTTTTGCACGAGCATTGTTTTGATCACTGACACATATTATAGTTCTGCATGATATTATTTCTTTATTTACATATTGCTAATACTGGAAGTGGCCAACTAGAAAACTGATAATGCAAACGGGCATAAGTACCTAGTTGCTGGTCAACTATATGCTTTAGAAAGACATGCAATTATGAAGTACCATGCATAGGTGCATGCGATGCAGCTTGAATGCATTATCATTCTAAACTGTATTTAGTTCACCATCATGTTTATATTGTTTACATTCTGTGGTTGAAGCATAAGTGATATTAATTTTTGTTATATGCACATTTTAAAGGCTTAATGAAATATGATGAAATCTATGCAGCAATTTATGCCACAATTTTTATTTTCATTGTGCTACAGCCAAATGTTGAGATTCCGGCTAAGTATCTTACACTTTCTTAACAGGTTTATTATATAGAAACAAAATTCACAGCTGAGAAGAACGTTTGGAAGTGCCACAGTTTTAATTCAGAGCAAATGCTTTACCTTTGATTTAGCTATGAGCATTGCAGATATGTGCATGGTTTTTGGTTTTGTGTAACCATAGTGCCCGAAAAAAAAATCATTTATATCATCATGATTCATGTCGGACAACCTTCACCCAGTAGTTTGATGGCAAACTTCCTTATGGCCAATACAGGATCACCATTCTTGAAGTAAGTTTAGTTTCAGAGATTTATTTAGCAGTACCTCATCTGATTTTCACACACTGTTAGCACAAAGGTAGTAGAGTGTGTAATTACAGAATATGAGATACAGAATGATGTTCATGCCTTTACCCTTATCTATTCATGTTTTGATGTCTCAAGCGTATTTTCGATAAAATAAATGTTTAGTTTTAATATAAACCTCAAGATCTGTATTATTTCACAGTTATATATTATCTAAAGCCAGCTTTGCATTAGTATGTGCTGCATACATTTCGACTTTATGCGGCAACATTTTCCTATATTTACATAAAGAATAATGTGGTCGCTTGTTTATAAAGTTATTTGTAAAGCATTGTACATATGGTGCACTGCCATTGTCAGCACGCAAATATAGTACACAGCCCGATACTAATGATCAAGCTGGGTTTGATATATTTTTTTAACGTACTGATGCCCTGTGTGGGAAAAATAAAACAAGGATGGTACCTCTATTCAAACGATGACTCATTTTTAAAGCCAACGGATTTGGGATTTGGATTATAAACAACAAAAACTGTCAGTTGCAGCATTATTGCAAATCCTTTCACAGAAGGCCAGCTGGCACTTCCATGCAAGAAACGATAGTCCAATCTTAGTGCCAGTGCCTTAGTAGTAAAACACAAATTGACTCTTTGAACACTTGTCACTAGCTTATGTAGTCCTGGTGTAGTAGAAATGTAGGACATTTCCTGTAAAACCCATCTATTTTCGTGTGTGAACTGCATCGTTTGGAATTGCACTCCCTACGTATAATACAGCCACAAAAATATTCAAATACAATCCCAAACACGCACATATTTGGTAAATTGATTCAGGTGCAGTTAAAAAAAATGAAATAAGTATATCTGTTTTTATGTTTCATGATTCCAATAGAAGAATTGAATACTTATTCTATGGAAAGCGAGTTTACTTTGTTTTTGGGATCTTATGAGATGGAATTGAGTAGGCGAGTAGATGAGATGACCCTACAACCAAAGCAGGCATTGCAGAACAAACTGCCAACTCCCACGAAGCCCCAACTGCCAGCAGCCATTTTGACACATGCTGTTGTTAGGTCAATGTCAGATGACCGCCGAATGGCCTCAAATTCTGCTTTTGATCCTGTTTTGCTGCATACGAGGCCACAAGTGTCAAAGTAACAATGTATGAGGCTTTGCAACTTTCAGCTCCAAACGTGTGTTTTACCCGAAAACAACAATGTATCTTAGCAAGAATACATCAAAGTGGAAGGTTCTTTTTTAGTTGAATTGTGATCAGAAATAAGCAGTAGTTTTCACGTGTTGGCCCATTCTGAGTTCAAACCAGAGCTACGACCTTTCAAAATGGTTTTATCTAAATCAAATTTCACAAGATCAATCGAATTTTAAAATGATATCAAGCAAAGGCGGATAGATAAGATATCTGAAAATAAACGGGTAATCCAAGATACATTTTTAACTCAGGAAACCTTTTAGATTTAGCTTTTTTTCAGCTCTTCTTGCCATGACATTTGGAGGTAAAAAATGGAGAAAAAATACAACACAACTTCCATATTATATACAATTTCATAAAATCTGTTCTATCCTGAAAAAAAATCTTTTCCTGGAAGATTTCTTTATTATGATTTCAAATAGCTTGGATCATTTAAAAGTGATATTTTTCGAATGTGCTGAGATATAGTTTCGAATCTATACCCATTAAGAAAACAGCACCAACTTTCTAAACACGTCTCCAACTTGATTTGATATTCCAAGATGACAATTGTTGACATCCACGTGATTAAAACAATATGTAGTTTTTAGGGCCAAATGGTCAATTTAGGTTTGCTGGTCAAAGTCAAAGTTGGCAGAGTCTTTAACACGCCTCAAACCATCCTGGCATCTGACCATGTTATCGATGGTATTCGGGGTAGCAAATATACCATGCTTGAAGATAATGTACTGACAAGGGACGTGAAAAAAGGGAAATATCGAAAGAATACGCCCCCCCCCCCCAAAAAAAAAAAGTTGGCAACGTGGCAAAAGGAAATATGTGTGTTTTTGGTTTAACTCTTTCATCATGGCAAGCAACTCTAGTCAAATTGTCTGCAGGCTGTTGGATGTGACTGTAGTCAAATTCCAAGATGGCTACCAAATTATGTGACATTAAAACGTCAAAATGACCCTCTGAATTCAGACAATTGAACTGATCTTACCAAAACGTGCATGATGTGCACAAGTAGGTTTTTATTATAAGGGAATTTGTTTTTAAATAATTTTAGAGATGAACTCTTGGATTGTACCAGTGGAATGGGTTTATTACTTGCAAATTGTCCTCTTAAAGTGACAAAGTTGGCATAAAGGCCATTGGAACAGAAACGAAAAACCATCTTTACATATTATTGCTTACTTTTATTTATTGTATTTGCTACTGTAAATATACATGATTGGTTCAAGGAAGCAAAAATGGATCAATTTTTAAATGAAATAAATGGCAACGTCAGAGACAGTTAATGCGGCAGTGAAAGAGATAATGAATAGTTTGTTCTGACATTTCTTTACTTGCGTATAATTATAACTGCGTCTAATGAATATGTATGTCTGTCTGTTCCTTGCAGTTAATTCTAACTTTGATATTTATTATTATTATTATTATTATTATTATTATTATTATTATTATTATTATTATTATTATTATTATTATTATCATTATCATTATCATTATCATTATTATTATTATTATTATTATTATTATTATTATTATTATTATTATTATTATTATTATTATGTGTGCTCAGCGTATCATTCTGCTGGGCACAAAGGACAGTCCGCTCAACCGTGCATTACACATGTTCGGCTTTAAAAGCCTATCCTATACTTCAAACTTTGGTGGGGTATCTTTTGGGTGGGATTTTGCCAAATTGGTTCTCATAGTTATGCTGTAAAATAATTTTATCTTTTTTTTTTTTTTCGTTTATGAGCTTATGTAATGACTAGGCTGTCCGTCCGTCATCCGTCATCCATGATGTTTTTTTTTTTTTTTTTTTGGTTTACTTTCTTTCCAAGACCACTGCCAAGATTCACTGGAATCGCGGATAGATTATAACGTGGATTGATTTCTACCAAGTTTGTTCAACTAATCAAGCTCCAGTGCTTTTTTTATCTTGCAGTCAAGTTTTGACCAACTCTTACAAATTCCCATCTCCCAAACTGCTGAGCCAATTTCTTTCCACCCTTGGGCCTTATGAGGCCGACGGGTATTGTCGTACCCGGCGCTGTCCGTCTGACCGTCCGTCCCGTGATTTTATGACCATAACTTCACAATTTTTTAAGACAGGACTTCAAAATTGCACATTATAGTACAATCCTATATGGCCTACTTTATGTGCAAGTATAGTTGACCTTGACATAATTCTCAAGGTTACATAGTGGTCACATATGCTAAGCAACGTTACCGCTCTAACTATTAAAACCCTGCATCTAGCAATCTAAATCTTTCATACAAGAAGCTTCGTAAAGTGATCTAGAAGCCTGTTGGAAAAATAGGTCATAGCTCTATATTTGACCTACTTTTTGAGGTCAAATGTCAAGTGCCCAATGGTGGTATTGGTATAAGTAAGGAAGATTTCCAGTCAGTTACATGAAATTTTATACACACATGTATAACGACCAAAGAATGTGTCATGAATCAAAATTAGGCCACTAGGTCAAGTATCTGTGTGACAGTGACCTATTCATTGAAATTTTGTTGACCACAATAACTTCAGAAATTTTTCAGACAAGACTTTCAAATTACACATGACAGTATATTTCTATATGGCCTACTTTGTGTGCAAGCATGGTTGACCTTGACGTAATTTTCAAGGTCACACAATGGTCACATGTGCTGAGCAATGTAACCACTCTAACTATTGAAAGCCTGCATCTAGCAATCTAAAGCTTTTACACAAGAAGCTTCATAGAGTTATCTAGAAGCCTATTGAAAATGAAGGTCATAGCTTTATGTTTGACCTACTTTTTGAGGTCAAAATTCAAATGCACACTGGTGGTATTGGTATAAGTAAGGAAGTAAGTCATGGAATTTTATACACACATGTATCACAACGAAAAGATGTGTCACGAATCAAAAGTAGGTCACTAGGTCAAGTATATGGGTCACAGTGACCTACTCATTGAAATTTGGTTTACCCCCGCTATAACATCAGAAATGTTTGAGACAGGACTTTCAAATTGCACATGATAGTACACTCCTATTTCGTCAACTTTGTGTGCAAGCGTAGTTAACATTTACCTTATTCTCAAGGTCGCACAATGGTCACTTGTGCTGAGCAACGTTGCCACTCTTACTATTGAAAGCCTGCATCTAGCAAGCTAAAGCTTTCACACAAGAAGCTTCATAGAGTCAACTAGAAGCCTATTGAAAATAGAGGTCATAGCTCTATATTTGACTTGCCTTTTGAGGTTAAAGGTCAAGTGGACAATGGTGGTATTGGTATAAGTAAGGAAATATTTAAGTCAGTTACAGGAAATTTTATACACACATGTATCATAACCCAAAACTGTGTCATGAATCAAAAGTAGGTCCGTAGGTAATTGGGTCACAGTGACCTATTCATTGAAATTTTGTTTACCCCACTAGAACTTCAGAAGCTTTTGAGACAACCCTTTCAAATTGCAAATAATAGTACACCACTGCAGGCATAAATGACCTTGACCTAATTTTCAAGGTCATACACGGGTCACAAGTTTGCTGAGTGACGTGGATCTAGAAATCTAAATCTTAAAACAAAAGAAACACACAGGGTGATCTAGAAGGCTATTGATAGTCAAGGTTACACCTCTATATTTGACCTAATGTTTTTGAGGTCAAAGGTCAAGTGTACAATAGTAGTATTTGTGTAGGTAGCTATACCTGATACTATGGGACACTACTCCTATTCACTTACAGCAAAAGAGATTTAAGGCAGCCGAAGGGTACTGCGCTCTTTCAACGGTATTTTTAATTATGTAGCGGCACTTCTTGGGACTCCAAGCCTTAATGTGTGACGGGTGGCACTGTTGTTTCTGTTGTTTTATGTTCTTTTGTGTTTGGACAACTTTCAACTTATACCAAGTTTCAAAAAGACCAGGGTTAACGAAAGTAAGAGCACACTTAGAGCTAAAGCTGATGGATTGGAAAATTTGAAAATCAGTTATAGCGGTCAAAGTGTGTTCAGATATAAAAAATTGAGAACGTGCCAAAGAGTTGACGTATCACTTATCGCTTCAACTTTATTACTTGGTACACAATAACTCACAAAACACTACAGCTTTAAAATGAATGAAGTCTAAAGTGTTCACCATGAAATGAGTAAGCCATAATGCTATGTGATTATTATAGTCAATGAAGGTTTGTTGTCTTTCTATCCTTAAATTAACCTGAAAGTTGTATATTTTTTCTAACTCTTACATGCATTCCTTCCTCCCCTTTCTTTTTGTTCAATCTTTATTGAAGTCAAAAGAAATCTGTTTAGAACTTAATGCTTTCTAGTATCTAGACAAGCACCTAAACACAAAAGTACTTTATGACGTAAAAGAAACAATTGTGTGTTTCAGACTTTGTATTCTTTAATATGTATATAAACACTTCAACAATGAAAATACATCATTGTGCTGTTGACTCTGGTGTTTATCTAGAGACATAAGTAGCTTGTTTATCGTGCAAATAATATTACTGATCTGGATGTGACTTTAACTTTTTCTAGGGAATGTGCTTTGAAGTGAGGTCTGTTTGTTATTGTCTGTGTGTAGAATGTTATAAAACGTAATCGAGTATCAGAGAATGTCTCTTGCCATGAACAGCATTAGGAGACTTCTGCGGCCATTTATGGTTGCTAGATTGAATTATTCTGCAAATAGACCAACAAAAAATTTTAATAATTGTTTTAACTTTTCTAGCCATTTGGTTATTTAAGAGGCATTGAATGGTCTTTTTCTTTCATTGCTGCTCCGGACAGGCCTTGGACCCTCCTGGTGGAATTCGTATTGTACTGAAGTACAATATGCCATGTCGTCAGGATAGTCACACAAGCAAAGGCAGATGACATTCTAAGGATGATACCAAGTAAAAAGAGGGGCAAGGTCACAATTCGAAAAGTAAACGTTTGGAGCAACACACCAGTGGTAAAATAATTGTTCCACGATCTTTTGAAGATAAAATGTAACTCCACATCTTGGGCTAGTTAATTGTTTTTCAAAGTTGTTACTTATATTTGCATATGGAACGTCTCCAAGAAAAAAATCACATGTTTAGATATTAAACATGTAAGAAAGCAGGCATATTGATATATGTGTTGTGTTAGTGTGCTTTGGTAAATATAAGGAAAGAAACATCACATAATGGAGTAGAGAAGGCCCATGATATGCCTGAGGTGCAATTCATTGTGAATTACAATTATATTCCAATGCCATCATAGAGAGAGATACTTTGCAGTAAACCTAAAGCCATTTCAAGATTATTGTCTGTACAACTAATACATCCCAAGATGACTGGGTTATTCCTGGAGTCTGGTCAACAAGTGTTCTTCGATATTTGTGAATTTGATAGAAATAAAAGTAAAGAGAAGAAGAAGAAGAAGAAGAAGAAGAAGAAGAAGAAGAAGAAGAAGAAGAAGAAGAAGAAGAAGAAGAAGAAGAAGAAGAAGAAGAAGAAGAAGAAGAAGAAGAAGAAGAAGAAGAAGAAGAAGAAGAAGAAGAAGAATTACAATTATATTCCAATAACATCATAGAGAGAGATCCTTTGCAATAAACCTAAAGCCATTTCAAGATTATTGTCTATACAACTAATACATCCCAAGATGACTGGGTTATTCCTGGAGTCTGGTCAACAATTGTTCTTCGATATTTGTGAATTTTTGTTACATCATAAACTTGAACATTTTTCATCTTTTTTCCTACTAATTCGCATCCATTTGACAGCACATTCTACATAAGGTTAACTATCACAGTACATATAGGGCTGAACTGAATTGCTTGTTTCTGACTATGCTGGGATTTATACATTGCAATAACACTTTCTAAATGCTCTCCCTGTCTCTCCTAACTGTGCTGTAGTACTCTAAATTGGAATACTAGTGTTCAAAAGGAACAAAATGCAAGGAAGAGTGTAAATTCCAAATAAACCCATTCATGTTCAAATGTGTACCAAATGTTTTTTTAACTGCTACCAAAGAACAGGCTACTTCGTTCAATGAACAAGATATTTCGATAGAAATAAAAGTGATCAGAAGAAGAAGAAGAAGAAGAAGAAGAAGAAGAAGAAGAAGAAGAAGAAGAAGAAGAAGAAGAAGAAGAAGAAGAAGAAGAAGAAGAAGAAGAAGAAGAAGAAGAAGAAGAAGAAGAAGAAGAAGAAGAAGAAGAAAAATAATAAAGTTGTTGAATGCCTGTCTATTTTCACTTGATAATCCAACCTAGTTCCTAGGGGTATTGATGTAAGAAACAAGCATAAAAATGTCAGTGCCTTAAGCTTTGTAACTTTCTATCATTGTCAAACCAAAAGCCCCAAAACATTTACCAAGCTCCAGATTTATTCTTTAGTTATACTCCACTTCATATAGGCAGAAGTGTATGGGTTACAATTTTGGATTACTGTGCTTTATACTGGTGTTACCGTGACCTTTTGTGATATCGGTGTCTTTGGCAGGTATAGGGATTAAAGTTGTGTCTTCTTTATTTCAATTAATATTTCAATATTGCAAAAGGAGAAAACAAAGTATCTCTTACAGAGATTATACTAAACCTTATATCTATATAAAGCAAATAGGTATTAATGCCTGGAGAGTTTAAACCCGGTCAGTGAGGTGACACTACATAAAGTCAGATGATCTTGTGGCCTGTGAATTTAGGTACAAAACTGTTAACTCTAATTAGCACGGTTCATTATCACCTGATCATGGAAGAGCTAAAAACTCCATAAAGGATTATTCTGAAGCCTGACATCATGTTATTGGGATGTCTGTAACTACTCAACAGTAAAACGAAAATATGACTCAAACGACACACATGGCAAAATCCATAGAGCCAGATAGGTATCCCATGAGATACAAAATTGATAGCACTTGTTTTTATTCCCTCGACCTGACGATACCTTAGTGAACAGATATGTTGTATTATGTTCTCAGTGGCCTGTTGTGAACATATCTGGCAGAATCTGCAAAGAAGACATGGCTGGTCTTCTGGAAGTGGATCAGGGAAACTGCTAGCAGGGAAGACCATTTATAGAATTTCTATGAGACTTCACAAGCACTATTCGAATGGCTGCTTGCAAATGAAAAAGTGTTCATTTGTGAGGTAATTTGTCAGCAGTGGGGCAGGTATTCATCCTGTTGTTTTTGTATGCAGTATAGGGTATCTTTGCATTCAGGTGCTTACTTCTTCTCATATATCGCACTGGTATCTCCCACAATGTTCTAAATAAACGTGTAGATGGATCGCAATTCTCCTAATGGTAGTAAACATCTTGATTACTCCTTCAAGTGATGCCCCACTGCAATTACTCCCTTATTAAATTAGCAAGGAATATGTAAATGGTGGTTACTACATTTTTGTTTGTAACGGTATCTCAAAGTTCACCGTCCCCAAATATTTATTATATACATAGTCTGATAAAATATTCTGTCAAACAGATACATATAGGAGTGTACAGTCTCCAAATATTTATTATGTACATAGTCTGGTAAAATATTCTGTCAAATAGATACATATAGGAGTGTACATCAAGGCTGTTTTGTTTGAAATGCTTGGTAGGATTTGAAGTAGTCAGCGAACATATAAAAGATATGTTAAGCTAACTAAAATAGGCATAATTTTCAAGTTTCGTAGCTCTGTGTAATT
Source organism: Hermodice carunculata (assembly GCA_964020975.1). NCBI lineage: Eukaryota > Metazoa > Annelida > Polychaeta > Eunicida > Amphinomidae > Hermodice > Hermodice carunculata. The sequence continues at coordinate 63,505,022 of OZ026627.1, read as the reverse complement.
GAGATATTTTGTATAGTTTCAGTTTTTCAAGATAAGTTGGGCAAAACTTTGTTGAAGGTCAGAAAAAATATGGCAGGTAATCATACAATATCAATGACCTAAATATATTTTAGCCAAAAAATATGAAGAATCTGGCCTTAATACAATCTTCTCCTTTAAACCTAAACTAAACTCTGTTTTTGCTTAGAATGAAGTTAATGTGATTTCAGAGTTTCCTCACTAAACATCCTCAAGTGCATGCAGTTATGGATGTGATCACAATGCCAACGTTTCAAAATCAGCACCTTCAAAAGTTGAACGGTAAGTATTTGACAAGTATTTTCATATCTCTTCTGCTCTCATGAAGCTTAATATTTCTTATTCCCTAAACGAACTTTTCAACCATTGGTGTTAAAACCCACTGCGTTCAACATAAATTTAAGATGAAAGGCAGTTCATATGACCCTATACAACCTTGAATGATTCATTGGAACAAAGCATAAGAAGCTGCTTGATACGCTTTCCACTTTTTTTTTTTTACAAATCAAGCAGAAAATACACATCTGATACCTCTGAGCACATGTTGTTGTTTTTTTTAGGAAACTGTTCTCAACTGAAGTAAATATCAGGAAGACCTTGCAATACCATTGTGTTTAAGTGATAATACAAACATTGTCTCACCATGATGTTAATATCACAGACCCAATCGGGAAATCTGTGAAAGTGATTTTGAATGTCATTTATTTTCCTTTTGTATTTAAACACTGTTTATAAACAGCTCTTAACATCTTACGAACATGTACTATCAAACGTTGTACAGATTATACAAGTTTACTTGGTGACAAGTTCTCGTCACTCCGAATGACTGTTTGCTCAAACCAAATTTTCAAAACTATCATTAGATCCCTCTAATGGTAAAGGTATGAGGCTGTTCACTTTAATGTTGTGAAGAAAGTCTTGTGACAGTCATTTATTTTTTTCACAATATATATGGCCTGCGTTATATACAGCAAGGCAGTGTATATTTGCTTTAATTTGATTGGCAGTATTTCACAATGAAATACATGCGACAGTTGCGTCCAAGTAGAAAAAATGGTGGTGGCCTACATTTCGCACAAAAGTCTCAAATCTTTATTATACCCAAACCAGGATAAAAATTGAAGAATATGCACTCGCACGCTCACATCTTAGCACTTCAACATCCATAATGCAGAGACAAAAGTACCTAATAATCTAATTTCAGATTGCCCTAAAGTTGGCAAGACATATCCGCGACTTAAGTTATAGCTTTTTGTGTTTGAGGATATACCGGTTTGTGCTTGTTACAATTACCAAAATAGTTTCCCTCTAAATTACCAAAATCGCTTTACAGAACATATACTCTAAACCTATTCACAACAGAGGTTTGCAGGGTATCAACATGCCTATTTCCAAACTGAACTAATTTTTTCTGGGCTAAAATTTGGTAAAATGAAGTAAGGTGCCGCTCATAATTAAGACCAAAGGCATGCCAAACAAAATATTTACCACCGAATAAATAGAATCCAAAAGATACAGAGGAGAATAGGTTAAAAACGTACTATTGCCTGGGAGGGAGCTGTTCATGATCGGTTGTTTCCACATGCTAAGAGGCTTATTATTTCTTCTCAAACAGTGAACGGTGGGTTGGAACCATTTCACGATTGCAATCAAGAACCTAAAATCAGTCTTGGTATGTGCATGGATGCTTTACCATTGTAAATTAAAGCATTGAATGGTCACCTTATAATAATTGGAAACTGGTGTGGCATTATATTGTTCAACCACAAATGATCCCGTTATGATGAGTAATCACGCTTTGAACATGTTACACATTATTCGCACTGTTAAAGACAAAGTATCGGTAGTTGTAAATGTAAGTTGAGTATGACGCAATTGAGAGCGTTATTCTCTGTCAATAAAGTAAAAGTGCGCTGGGGACATATAACTTGTTGCAAATAATTTCAGAAGTACACTGCAACAACAGAGTCAATGTTTTCAATCGAACGCTTGAACTGCTCATTAAGAATTATACACGTATGTTAAATATACTCTGAACATATTTGTAAGGACACACTTCCCTGCATAATTATTGTGGAAACAAACAAGGGTCGTTGACTTTGCTCGTTGGACACCTACCCTACATGTCGTGGCTTGGCAGCAAATCAAAATAAAAGAAAATTAATTCATCAATTTAATGTATTTAATGCAAGTGAAATTCACATAACTACAGAATTGAAACGCTATTGGGTGTTCATGGGATTAAATTACAAAAAGAAAGTTATCAATACATCTAGCCAAATGTGACACGAAAAAAGCAACTTTAACTATAATCATAGTATAAGACGTTTCACTCTAATAATACTTAATTTAAAAAACAGATCCTTGGTCCATGACTTTTAAAAGGAAATAATAAAATGTATGTGTCACAATAAAAGATGTAAAGTTTACGTTTCTGTCTTTTATTGTAAGCATGTACATCAGTATTTGGTGTAAAGATGTCACAGGTGTAAATCCCTTCTTCATTTGGGATATTCATAAAAGTGTTTGATCATTATTGAGAACTTCAAATTTTATAATTTTGTAATATTGAATAAGTACCTCTGTATGTGAATCATACCTTAAAATAATAATGAGCACTTTTCGTTTGAAGTTTGGTCAAACGATCAAGAGTAGACTTATGGTTAGGTTCCCAGTATACATTACGGTATGCGAAATACATATGCTAGAGCTTATTACAGATTGATAAGAATTTTGGTACCCATACGTTTCTTTATCTATTTAAAGATCCAGTGACTTTACTGATTTTATCACGAGTATGTGAGTTTGGTTGTTTAGACACCTTAACATACTACATAGGTAACATGTTCGACAATAGTGTTATTGCTTTTTATGACGTTATTTTCTTTGTCTCATTTTGTTTTCCTCCACATGTACAAATCATAAAATGTGGAAAGAAATTACTTGGCAGACACATAACAGTTTGTATTGTTTTCTAAGAGGATCTCAATAGGGCATAGTCCTATGTCCCGATGGCCATTTATAATACTGGAACTTTAATTTATGTACTTTATCAAGAAAATATGTCTAAACCAAATCAGGTAATGAGCCCTATTAACACTGACAAACAGCCTAGTAGCATCGAGCCACAAAATGTAATTGGTAAAAAAACAAATTAATGTCATCGGCAAAAAGAAGACAAACAATCTGGCCGATGCAAAAGTATATCATTTAGTGGGGAAGATGGCGCCCGCAGAAAAAGCCCATGTTAGGTTCAGTCTGATGCAGCTAATTCCCCCGTCAACATATAGTGTATAACATTGTTCTCTATTGTTTCTTAATCTTCATATGTTTGAATATATAAGAAAAAAAAAACTAAAACATGTATGAAGTAAAAATGTGGTATTTGTTGCCATTTTGCAATAAGGTGTGAAAACACAGAGTTATCAAAGACTTCGAAAAAAAGTATGAATGCTTAAGCCTTGAAATGCACGTGAATAAACATTATGTAATAATATTCTTGTTTGAAGAAAAAACAACACTATTACCTGAGACATATTGAATTTTAAAATTGGTTGCGTAATGTTGTCCATTTTATTCACTTGATCAGCTACAAACATCACAGTCATAGTTCTTGAATAATTGATACATAATTTTGTTGGTAAAGACCTATAATGACCTGTTTTACATAGTGTTATCCTAACGCGTCTGCAAACACCAGGTATCTTCTCCTTCCTCCAGTTTTAAAGATCAATATACACCCAGAAAGTAGTTCAACACCACCATCAAATAAAATCATGGGCAAATCTTGAAAGAGTGCTTTGTCTACGAGACTATTCTGACTGATGGGATACAGTTTTTGTATTCTTGTCATGGATAGAGATAATTGCAGTATCCATTAAATGTCATTAAACTCTAAGGTCATGCTTGGTCAGTCATGCAGGTATTCTCAAAACACATTGTCGAAGTAAAACGACTGGCATGATCATCCATGCTGGGAGCACACAGACAAACAGAGAGACAGAGAGAGATCGAGAGAGACTGAGACAGAAACAGAGAGAGAGAGACAGAGACAAAGAGACAGACAGATAGACAGACAGAGACAGACATAGACAGAGGGGGAAAGAGACAAACAGACATACAGTTACGCTCGCGTTCAAGTTAACAAACGCCAAACGCACCAACGTTTCCCAAACACTTTCAGTGAAAGTCCAACGTTTTGCAAACGCGTAGCAAACACTTTCCAGACACTGTGCTAAACGCTTTCAAACACTTTTCCAAACCCGTTTGACTTTCTGCCCCATGATAGTATACCCAGTATACCCAGTCGCTATCATACTTTTTCTGAAAGTGAAGTTCTTGAAAAAAGCCTTACTTTTAAAATTTCGAATGGAAATACAGAAGCAGCTCAATTAAAGTATTGTTTGGCTTACTAAGCCAAGCAATAGAATGGAGTAAGCCAGGCGATACTCCATTGGTCCTTGGAGTAATTATACATATTTTAATTGAAAATTAAGAACTATTTCGGAGTACATTTATCGGCAATTTCATGATGAGATCATGAATCATGATCTGATCATGATATTACCTATGGATTTACTCCGAAACAGTTTTTGAAAGATGAAGTATTCATGACATCTTAAATGAAGAATTGAGTCTTTAATTAATTTTAGTTGAATTAGACACTTGGGTAAACGTATTTGGATCGTGTTTTATACAAATACATACAACCTATAATGCTGGGTGAGTGCACATTTACATGTAGGTACATCATATATTGCTGGACCTGTTGAAAATACGTTTGGAGATTCTTCATCATTTAAATGGAAGTGTTTCAAATGTATAGTGTTTGAATGCGTTTGTGAAAGTGTTTGAAATCGTTCGGGTAATTGTTTAACGCGTTTGGAAAGTGTTTGAGCACGTTTGGAGAAGTGTTCGGAAGCTTTGTGAAAGTGTTCGAACGTTTTGTAAAAGTGTTTGAGATTTTTTCCAAACGCTTTCCAAACACATTCTTAACGTTTTCAAACGTTTCCAAACACAAGCCAAACACCAGAAAAACCGTTTGGCTGTTAACTTTTAGCCGGGCGTAACTGTACAGAGGGAGAGAGAGAGACAGACAGACAGACACACACACACACACACACACACACACACACACACACACACAGAGGGAGAGTCTGTGTTTGCCTGTATTTAGATGTGATGTTTCGGTAAAGTTGACTTGTGCACATTGTGATCTTTCACCTGTCTATGTTCCTTTTTACGAGATTTATAAATAAATCAGGAAACACATATACTTAGTCTGCTGTAGCATTACAGGGAATGTAATGTGTGGGTGTTGGCTTACCTTTGAAATATAACACGAGCATTTAACCAGTCAGTCAGGTACACTAAATTCGAGGACCTGACTGACTAGATGTCCCCTGTGTGTTTTGTTTTGTCCTGGGTGCATGTCGTCTCTTCAGAGCGAGAGGGATTAATATAGGGCTTGGCCCTCTTTTCCAATCGCTAAATGAAAATCTTGCTCCATCTATTGTATCCATTTGAAAAATAAAATACGTTTCAACCAAGTATTTAACAATGCATGCACACATATAATACTTTTATTCACACATTTTATTGATTAGTTTCATCCCATAGTTTTCGAGACTCTCAAAGTCTATACTATGCACAATGCCCATACATTATTAGTCCACACAAACTTTTATTGATTGGATTAAATGACGGATATTACCTAAACAATTAAACTGTTCTTGCAGTGTATGATCATCACTGCCAACGTTGAAACTATTACCTTCCAAGAATCATGTAGTACATATTATTTAATTGCATTCGAAGTCAACCCTGGACCAAAGCAGCATGCATGAATCTGTTATATGGCCACAGAACCGGTCAAATCTAGAACAAACAATATTCAGCACAAATCACCAAGCCGAAAACTGGAAATGCACATACTAGCTTCACCAGAACTTGGGCTATGAGAATAAGAATGGAGAAATAGGAACAATGCGTTTTCTTAAAATTGTGGTTTGTGTTGTACGGTGTCTGTTATATCTTAAAGTTTGCCTGTTTCAAAATCTAACTAAAACAATGCACAGTGTGTATTAATCAATGTTGATTTTTCTATTTCAGAGACGCATGGGACTTACGTTATTTTTTCCTTCTATATATAAAAAATGTGTTGCCCACTGCCTTGCACATCTATGTTAAAGGTGATATGTTATTACATCAAAGAAGGCCTGGCTGATGGCGTGGATCCAGACATACAGATAAATTCCAGATAGCTAGATGGAGATCCCCATGTAGTTGGACAGGTTCTACATATCCAGATGCCCCCACAGTAAATATAGGTTTGCGACTGCAATTTTTGCAGAATCAGTAGTGGTTGACTGCCACTACATCAGCCACAGCCACTGAGCCTGCCAATAGCCGGAACACCTTGACTTGAACAGCATTGAGTACTTGGACTGATACGTGTAGCATGGGCCGGACTATGTCAGTAACCACTAAGCCGGCACAAAAGCTCTGAATGCTGGTGGTATATGAAGTGAACATGACATGTTTCTTTTACCTGAAAACATAGCAAGTAATATAAAAAAAAAATATGCGATGTGAAAATTATCTATATAATAGCGATGCTTAATACGAATTGTGAAACTGTACCTATAGAATAATGTATGCTCCCTGGTACAAAGCACTTCCATTGGTGGCAGTCGGATTCCCAGTCATGACAGCAAGGTCCAGTAACACGACAATGGTCGTAGCAGTAGCCAGTTTGGGGTATTTTTATTTCATTTATTAGACAGTGCCATTACCATATCCAAACCATAGTCCTAATAAAACAAATTGAATTCCGACCAAATAGTACAGAAACACATGATCCATATTCATTAATTCCAAACCCAACAATGACGGCAAAGAGATTTCAGACTTGCCAAAGCATCAACATTTCTTTTTCAATACCAATGTGAAAAAACAAATTTCACTCCTGACTTGAGACAGGCAGTCACCCATAAAAGGCAACTGGTGGTTTACACCGGTCCTCTCAACCTCATTAATTCCAAACCCAACAATGACAGCAAAGAGATTTCAGACTTGCCAAAGCATCAACATTTCTTTTTCAATACCAATGTGAAAAAACAAATTTCACTCCTGACTTGAGACAGGCAGTCACCCATAAAAGGCAACTGGTGGTTTACACCGGTCCTCTCAACCTTAGAAATATTCATCATTAACTGCAGAAACTAGTCCTTTTTCCAAAATGTATAGGCCTAACCACCCAAAACACAAATTTCATTTCTTCTGCCAAAAATAAAAAGAGACCTGTTAGGCCTATCACCTTTTAGTTCTCCCGACTTGTCAGTCAGCTAAGTTTAAAGTCAAAGAGTAAAGGCACTGTTGCTTGCTATGTATAGCTGAAACGCATAAATTTATAGTTGGTATTTACCCAAAAGAGGCCAAAGCGTATGTGAAAAGGTCAATAGGGTAAAAAAAGCCATGTCTCGTTTCACATTGACCGAATGCCAAAAAAAATTGTTTAAAATTATAGGCCTATTTCAGTAAGTTGGCTTGAACAGGTGCATCATTAATGTGCATAAAGGACCGTACAATTCATGAAAAGGGACCAATTTTCGCAGCACATCAGAGAATTTGCAAGCAAAGGTTCCTAATTTGTTGAAAATGTCAATAAAATTCAGCATTGAAAAAGGTACTAGTTGCAACCACCATCTCAACAATGATCATAATCCATATAAGTCCACAAAGTGACACTTACACCAACATCAATCCATCAGAAAAGTCCTCTAAGCCTAAAATGACCATCGACAAGAACCAAAACAACACGATTATACAATTTGATGTGTTTTAGACATGTAGTCAAAGGCATGATGTTGTTTTAATGGAGATAAACTAAGAGTATTTCAAAAAGAAAAGTGTTTGAATGTGCAAATATATACTGGTGAAAAGTCAATACATTGTCAGAGGTGGCAAGTACATTGGTTCAAATGTTAAACACCAGCCAGAAGCAAGCGACAACAGGCCTCGAACCATAAAAAAAGAGTCAGAATTGCATTACAATAGCCAAAATTTGTAAGCATAGCAGTCACATTTCAAGTATGGTTTCCAGAAGTATATTTGAAAGGAAATTTTAATGCTCAAGAAAGCATAGAATCTCAGATATAAACTAATAAGTCATTTAATAAGGTGCCAGGATGGTTTGGTCTATGACGGCTGTGCCGAAAAAAAATTACGAAGTGACTTTGGTCTCTATTTGAAAGATAAGCACTTAAAGTATGTGGTCACCAAACATTGTATGAAAAAAAATCAATATTTATATGAGAAAATCATTGAAAAACTATGACTGGACATTTTACATCTCCAAGGGTGTCTGACCTTTGGGTAAACTGACCTGGAAACTGCACAGCCATATAAATCATTTAATTTGTGACAAACTTTCTGGTGGTCACTTTCAGTGAAACTTGATACAAAAAAGCCCTCACACGTTCAATCCTACATGCTGCTTGTTGTGCAAATAATCAAACAATTGCCTTGTGGTTCATGCTGATAGTATACAGCCTGGCCCGGGTTGAACGATCTCAGATTTTAATGAACGTTTCTATTGTTTAAGACCACACCTTAACTTGCAGGAAGGACCTTCAACTGAAGTTCTCTATTGTTTCAGACCATACATTAACTTCCACGAATATGGACCTCCTATACAAACTAATGACTTACTGTTTTGGAAGTTCTACTTTTGAAACCAAAATGACGGCCTGAAATTTTGCAATGTTCCTTACACTTTTATTCAAAAGTTAAAGAGGACTACTACACGTGTATCTTCTTTTTACTTTGGTATGGTATTGGTCCACAATGTTTGAACAACCATCAACCATGCTGACTGGCCCCTGACAACGACAGTCACACGGCCACAGGGGAAAATGGTGGCACGCTTGATTCGATGTACATATCAGTCGAAGAGAGACACACCAAAGGAACTAGTGCCAATTAAACAACTCCCTTTTTGTTGGTACAGTGACTTATGACCACATTGGCGATCTACAAGTATTTTTGCACGATGTGACTTATCTAAATGGAGCCTGAACTGCGTCACAGCTGCTGGTCAATTTGACAAGGCTCCATCGTTCCGACTTCAAAGCTTGTCAAAACTTAACAGGATTAAACACCTAGTGTCACTGAACAATGGACATTATTACCATGTTTGTTAATGAATATAATGTTTTCCAAGCTATTGTGAGCCATCTATTTGATTATGTTCACGGAGTTATAAATGTGATTTCAGCCATTTTGGCTCACCAAGGAGGTTCGCAAAAGGGGAGTCCACTATGGCTTTTTGCCAGGTCGATCACCTTTGTGGCACTGGGATTATTTGATAGCGATCCAGCTGACAGGCTGACAGCGGGGGGGGGGGGCAAAAAACCTGCGCATGTGTATTACGCGGTCCCGCTACTTTGGGCTTTTAACATCGCGCATACTCACGCAAACTATAGACCAGCTTTGAACCTGAGGAACAAATTTCAACTTCATTTCAAATGAATCAGGGCTTTAGATATTTCATTAGTCACAGCAGCACCCTTAGCACGTTGTAAGGGAGTACATTTGAACAAGCTCTGAACCTCATTTGCCATCGTTTGCGAGTGTATTCGACCGCACCGCAAGCCAACATTCATCAACTCACCGTTCGCAAGTATTGTCTATTTACTTGCAGGCATGTACATTTTATTGTAGGCAAACTTCTATACTTGCGACTGGTTATTTCCATTTTGTGTTTAAAAAGATTATTTCGCTCTCACACGGATTAAAATCAAACAAGCTCCCTTTTGGTCGCAAGTTGAATGCTAAAGTCCGACATTTGGACAAAACCCAGGTAACGTTGTCCATTTGCGGTCTCAATGTTTCTCTTCGACCGCCATGTAATTTTATACTGCTGGAAAGCTCAGGAGTTTGTCTCTTTGTGTAACAAGCTCTCCAATCGGTCAAAAATAAAGAATTCCTGGGATATCCTTAAAAATTAGCGTCAAACACGTCATTGTTTTAGTCGGGGGAAGTTTTAAGGCCTGTCATTGGTAAATTTATTCACGTGACATGCATTATCCAATCAAATGCGTCTAGTCCCGTATGCTCCCATTATGTCCCCTATTCAGAGGATGAACACGGCACGTGCACATACAAATAACTGGCTCTGGTACATATTTTCTTTTACGTTGTAGTTTCACAAAAAAAAAAAAAAAAAAAGAAACTTGAATTTAAAAAATTGTGAATGCAGAGTAAGGCACGAGTGAAAAGTTGACATGGAGGGCCAAAAAAAAAAAAGGAAAAAAATAAATAGATTCATCACCACACAATAACGAAGCCCCTGCGAACACAATGATGACTGTGTTGTTATCGGTCTAGGTGATTGTGATATGTCGACATGACACATTAATATTGAAACAATGAACTAGAATTTAGTTTCATTAGAAAGTTCAAATGGAACAACTCTGCAACACAGAACCAGATACGAGTAAAATCCATGACGCATAACAGAAAAAAAAATGGGATGTTACGGTATATCATGCCCGTGATCATGCAGACCCTTGTATTTCTGCCGCCCATGTTGTTTCGTAAATCTGTAACTACACTGAAGTAAAGGCTGGACATTTTACATCTCCAAGGGTGCCTAACTTTTGCGTAAACTGACCTGGAAACTGCACAGCAAAATTGATCATGTAATTTGTGACAAACTTTCTGGTGGTCACTTTCAGGCCTGTATTATTCACTTTTTCACTTGTTCCGAAATGAAATAGGCATAATAAACAGTGATTGAGTCGTTTGTTATGCCTACATTATGGTTAGGCTAGGCCCAGTGCCTGTCCAGCTTTTGGCTCTTAAGACAGGTTTTTTTTTTTTTCTTTTGTTTTTTGTTTTTAGCGCAGCTGACTTACTAGTCAGACTGAGCTTTATGAGTCTGAGTCGTCTGTCCGTCCGTCGTCCATCCGTTCACAATTACATTTTGGACTTCTCCAAAACAGTCGGTCAGAATCACTGCAAACTTGGTGGCAATGTACATTGGTCGGATCTCTACCAAGTTTGTTCAAATGGTCACGCTCAGGCGATTTTTGTATTTTTTAAGAATTTTGGGGGTTCTTTTGGGGGGCAAATCGTAACAAATTTCCTTTAAAAAAGGAGCCAGACTTCACTGGTATAAAAAGGGATTCAGATCAGTTTAATTAAGTACAACTTTTGCAGAGAGTTCGTGTTGTGATTGGCTGAAATCACCATAAATCTAGGAAAGATATGTTTAAAAATTGATGTATTTATATTGAGAATATATAGAAAATAATTTGTGATGCAGAACAAAAATTTAAGAATGAGCAGAAGTGGAATTGCTGCCACTGTATCTTTGACACAAAAATGATAGTGTAAGTAGCATCATTAAGTGCAGAGGTCGTAATCCCTCAAACTAAAACAATGCCAGACTGGTAAAAATCTTTTTCAAAACCGCTCTTCCAATTGCTTTTATACCACACAGGGACACTTCCAGAGACTCTGAGTTCTTTATATGTTCACCAGGTGGCGCTTCATTTTTTGTTTTTTGTTTTTTTTTTTTTTTTTTTTTTTTTTGTTTTTTTTTTTTTTGTTTTTTTTGTTTTTTATTCATTTTTTATGTTTTCGTAATGTGCTTCTTCCCCAGAGCCGTCAATATTATCAAGCTGCAACTATGTTGATATGTGTCTTGTGAAACGGCCAAACAAAGTTGTTCACTTGAAGGCACTGCTGTGGATTTCTGATTTTAACATTTTTTTCTCAATTCGGGTACTTAACGGTAAATGTATCTTTCTTGTTGATAACTATGTGCGTCAATGGACATTCTTATGCTAATTCATTTTTTTAACTTCTTCTCTGGAAATATCCAGATTGACTTCCAAAATGGTGGCATTGTACCTTGTGTGGATCTTTACCAAGTGTGTTCAAATAGTCACCCTTCAGTGATTTTAGGATTTTCTACTTTTTTTGGGGGGGGGGGGGGGAGGGTGGCGAATCTTAAAATAGTACAGAAACACATGAATCGTCTTCTCTGAAACCGATCACCCAATTGCTTTGATAACAAACAGAAACATTCCTAGGGTCTCTTAGTTCGAAATTTAATTTGCTCAGCAGGTGGTGCTGAAATTTCTTATTAGCTCAGCTGCCTTTTCAGTCAGCTTGAGCTTTTAGAGAGCTCAGTTGTCTGTCTTAGAAATAATTCTAACTGGCATGTGTACTCTGCTAGAGCTCAAGACAGGCGTATTCAGTTGTAACCTTGATTTTGTCTGACAAGCTTAAATAAGCTGAGCTTGAGCTGGTCATGCAGCTCTCTTTTTTTTTTTTTTCTTTTTTTTTTTTTTCTTTTTTTTTTTTTTTTTTTTGTTTTAAGAAAGACCAGGTTACAAATCTGGATTATGTCGGTGTGTCTGCAGTGTATATAGCACCCTGTTAATTATCTTCTTTCTTTTTTAATTTGACTACTCTTTAGAGCATGACGACAACAAGAACAACAGTGGTTTCTCCGGAATTACTCAACTTACAGGTAAGCCTTAATGTAACATTCTGCATCCATGAGGAAACCGGAAATTGTGACAAAGTCATGACTGCATTATATTTTTAATGTCTTTAAATTAGTTGGAGCCATTACTGATGCAATGATCACCTGCATGATAGGTGTAACATAGGCCTAAGTTTTAATTACGGAAAGAGAACACAGCTCAATCACTTTGATTGACCGTATGATTCTGCAAAACGCATGCTTGCATCTTCGATAATCTTCTATTTTACACAAACCTCTAAGGTGGAATATTAGCAGCTTTAGGATGGAAAATTCACAAGCAATTTATGTACTTGAAATATATACATTGTTGTAGACCACAACAATCAAATATATTTGACCGTTTCACCAGGCAGTGTTACCAATCAACCGATATAATATGGGCAACCTGATGAAAAACTAGAGGTATACTAGTATTTATGGGAATAAAGAATACCTTTCCCAAGAATATGTACTCGTTATATTAGAAGATAACGTAGGTCTACTTGATGATTTGATGGATGACAATTTGCGAAGAAGGTAATGCTTTGTGCAGAAATAATCTGTAATACCCTTAACCTGGGTCCTCCAGAAAAAAAGGCTACATTATGGTAAGGGTAGGTCTAGTGCCGGTCCAACATTTAGCCTATTAAGACAAGTTAGTCGTGATGCTTGAATATAATCATACAAAGCAGGGTCAAACATCTTTTTTTTTTTTCAGTTTGACTAGTAGTTTAGAGCATGACGAAAACAAGAACAACAGTTGTTTCTCCGGAATTACACATCTTACAGGTAGGCCTTAATGTAACATTCTGCATCCATGAGGAAACCGGAAATTGTGAGTCATGTGACTGCATTATAAAATTTCATGTCTTTAAATTAGTATCAGCCATTATTTATGCAATGAGCACCTGCACGACAAGTGTAACATAGGCCTAAGTTTTAATTATGGAAAGCAGACACAGCTCAATCACTTCGATCGACTTGATGATCCTGCAAAACGCATACTTGCATCTTCCATAATCTTTTATTGTACACGAACCTCTAAGGTGGAATATCACCAGCTTTAGGATGGAAAATTCAAACACAATTTCTTTAACTAAAATATATATACTCTGTTATAGACCACAGGTTAAAAATCATATGAAGGCAAGGTTAACAAAACACAGCGAAAACTTTTTTCACGGTTTATGATGAAATAATGGTGGAAAGATATATTCCCCAATCCAGGGGACAAAAAGTTTGATTTTAAAGTTCAAAATTCACTGAAATGTAAATTTGCAGTTCACAATTTATTGAAACATTGGATCATATTTCACGAGTAATAAACGTCTCATGGTTCAGGGAAATTCTGTTTTAGTTTAGTATATGAAAACGTAAAATGCTCAGATCATAGGTTTCGAAATAAGGCCTTGCTTTTCCCTTAAGTAATGGAAATGTAGCGAGTTCATAAACCCGTACAATGTTAATATTTTTGCAGGAATTGTGTTGGCTTTGGTTGCACTTCTAGTAATTATCATCATCGTCTTATCAGTAATACTTGCCGTCTATTGCCGAAGGTAATAATGTTTTCATATCTAAACCATCCATGTCATTAGCAGTGATACGATAAAACTTTTTGCAACTGTTTAATGATAGTCAACCCGCGATGACACTAGCAGCCCACAAACCTATATCTATTTTGAGCAAAGACTCGAGTGGATGAATAATAAATTGACGTTGGGGAATTTTATCAAACAGACAGCTGCATTAGATATTTGAGTGTCTCCTTTGACTCCTGTGTCTTTAATCTTTGTGATGTATATAAGGAATATGTTAGAACTCGTTTTTTTTTCAGTTACGGCGATCATTTTAACCTGAAAAAAAATGTTATGTTACCACCATCTATTGTAAAGAATGTTTCGATGTTTGTATATGATATTCAAGTGTGCCTTTCCACATCAATGAAGTGTTCTTGATTTGCCTTAAAATTGGTCATCTTTAAATCTGTTTTTGTAACTGGAAGACGTAGCTTTGCATTTTCTTTTAGTGATACCTTCCACACGGCTATTATTTATTAAGAACACCTCGTGTTGCAGAGAGAGGAAGCGGTACCATCCGACTTGCACAAGTCTAGCGCAATGCCAATACAGAGAGCCCCTCAATTTTCCTGACGGCAAGGGAATGGAAACTGCACAGCAGCGCGGCACTAAAATGATTGAGCCGTCTTACAGGACACCTGCTGCCGCCTTGGACAATGGAGACTACGAGGATATCAATCCTGCCAAAGACACAGAAGCTGCCAAACGTTCTGTTATTTTTCCAGTAGGTGAATCGAAGGGAGAAGACGTTGACTATTATAACTGTGGTTCCACTGATCATTATAAACACCGAATTGCAAGCAACGTCACATTGGAAACAGAGAGTGCAGACTTTTATGAAGAAATTTAATAGGGTGACCCCCACAAAAGAACGAATGACATGAACAGATTTGTTGCACAGCCCAAATGATACATCAGAACACTTTGCGACTTGACACCTGCAGTGCAAACATGGCTTAAGACGACTTCCAAGATCCTAAAAAGGTTTATAAAAAAACTTAAAATATTTATGACTTACAGTCATGTTAATTTTTTGCAAAAATCCGTAATTTCCTTGTGATTGAAAAATATATACGTTTTACTTTTTGCTTATAGAATAGTCTATTGCTGCACTTCAAACGTAAAATGTGAATGGATGCTGCCGATGGTCAAAGCATGTAAAATCACTAAAATGCTGTCGTATCAATAAAATTATGGAATCCATTTTACCCCGCAAAAAGCCCAATAAAAATTTGCGTTTGTCAGCTTATTTTCCGTTCATTTGGAGTGTTTTTTCTCTCTGATAAATATCTAGATAAAATCGCACAACGCTCATGGAGAAGTTCACTGGGATCCGTTTAGAGCATTTGCAACGGTAAGCACCGAGAGCCCGATAAAGTAGATTACTTGTTACAGGTCCTTAATATGTGAGGGAACTAAGATGTTGAACAAATCGCCATAAATATTTTGTGTCTTCCACAATTCGTCTCTGGTATTGATAACTTTGACTCCCGTCATTTACTTCTATTACAAAAACTTTTGAAGCAAGAATATTTGGAAAAGAAATTAAAGCGACCATTTTCAAATTTACTGGGTAAAATTAAAAAAAAAAAAAGATATTTAAGAGATAGCAGGTGGATTTGAGGTGTTATATAAATGATGTAGTAAATGTGTAAACCTAGCAATTGCAGCTGACATTTTATACAATAAGTGTATAAGGCAAGATATTCCTTGAAGTTAAGAGTTGCTAGCATTAAGGCGATTTAAACTACTGCTAAGTTTTGTTGGCTTACCTGTCACAAATTAGGAGAGTGATGTTTTCCTTCTTACTGCATTTCATCTTAAGTCTCTGATACATAAAATTATCATAAAGTTCGTATATGTCTATCTTGAACTTCTGGATTTCGACTGTGCTTGTTTGATGACTGACGGGGTGTGATCATGGATAGTTATGCTTTGCTTCCTTTTCAGTGCAATCTCTGTAGCATTTCATTGTTTAAAATTCTTGTCCGCTTCTATTTTTCATGAAAATCATTATTTTTATGGTGTCAATATAACATCATCTTTAGATATTCAATGAATAATGCATTGCTTGGTAGATATTCAAGTCTTCTGGTTACATCTGGTGATGTTCATGTTGATAGCCTTGCCAAGATTTTCGGGTGTGACATTGACACGTAATGGTCGTATACTACCATCTGCCATAACCTACCCCTAGAAATACGAAACTACACGCCCATTTCTAAATTATAATTTAAATTGAAGCAAGCTCTACTTGCAACTGATAAAGTTCATGTACCACCCAACAACTGCTAAGGAAAGCGCTTGGCTAACACGCCAGACTCAATTGCCCATGAGTTATACCCCTCTAAGTCAATATTCATTCTAGGCAAACGCATTTCTATCACCTATGCAAATGAAGCAATTCTGCAAGGTCTGTTGGTCACGTTCTCTATTACTGTCCCCTGTTTCATACCAAAGGGCATATTTTGCTGATTGGCCCATTCCATTTTACTGCCCCCTGTTTCATACCCATGGGCATATTTTGCTGATAGCAAAGATTCGAGAACACCAGGATTGCGGGGGCTTTATTTCTTCGTACATTTCCTGAACACTCAATGGATATAGTAATGTGGGTTAATTCATCAGCTTCATGGTAAAAATTAAAATTTATTTATGATGGTGTAAATTTGAATACATAATTGAAGCAAAAATACTGTCCTTGAATCAGTATATACAACCCTACTGCGTTTGCTTTTTTTTTTCCTGTTTTATTAATTTTTTTTTGGGGGGGGTGAAAGTGTTTGGCCATTTTTGCTTTTTCTTTTGGTTGCATCTTGCATTTACGTGTACCTGTAATCACTTTTTGGCTCTGCTGACCTAAGGTCGCTGAGCTTATGTTGCAGACAGACTATGCATGGCAAGCTGGATGTGTATCCCACATTTGGAAGGGCAAGGTCAAATGACGAGTTTCAATATAGGGGTCATTGGTGAATGCTCTGTATTGAACTTTCATTGCTTGATAACATACAGTCATACTATTCAGCATTTGGAATTTCATCAATGCATAGAAGCAAAGGGATAATTACAGGTAAACCCTTTGGAGGTCTTGCTATAATATGGACAAAATGTGTTGTGAATTTTAATGATAAAAGGATTACTGGATTAAAAGTGTTTATCTGTTTATCAGTAACTGTAAGTTTTTTTTTCTTAAATATATACTTGCCATACCAATGTGATTAAAATGTAGAACATTGTAACTATCCTGGCAAGATTAATGCTTTTATCATGGGTGAGATATACTGCAAATATAATAGTATATATGACTGGAATGCTGATCCCAGTAACAAAACACTATTTGGTCATGAATTAACTACTTTGTGTTAAGAATATAGGTTTATCCTCAAAGACTGTATAGTACTCGGAGATGAATATAATATGTTTACTTATGTAAGTGAAACATACTGATCAACAAGTTGGCTTGGTCACTGTTTTACTGCACGTTCAGCCCATAATGCTATTTGTGGTGTCAGTGCTAGAAGCTTTTATGACTTTAGATCATCTACCCCTGTCCTTGGCAATTTCAGCAAGGGTCACATGTAAGTCTATGACTATTGAAGATGAGGGTCACAGAGTTCGCCAATACAATGTGCGATGAAGATTAATAAAACCATTATGTTGCTACTGACAATTACTTAAACAGGTTCATTTACCTGTCGATGCATTAATATGTCAAGACAGTTTGTGTGATTCCTCTGAACATAAAAATAGCCTAACAGTCTTGTATGAACACATTATGCCAGCTCTGAAGCAGGCCAGTATAGAGACAATTAAACAATGCAATGGGAGCAAATTCAATGTTCCTGGCTAAAATTATTTTGTTAAAGATGCTCACATTAAGTCAAGAGAAGCCTTTACTCTTTGGAGACTCCATGGTAAGCCCCGTCAAGGATGTTTGTTTGGTCTCATGTGGCAAGCTGGAGCAGAGCTTAAGCAGGCCTTCAGTACTGCAGCCAGCAGGAAAATATATCTAAGCTGATACTCTTGCTAATAGTCTTTTGTATAAAGACACAAAAAAAGTTCTGGAGAAACGTAAATAGTATGAACAACAAGAAAATTCCTCTTGCTTCTTGAGTAGGTGGAGCCACTGGGCCTCAGCAAATATTGTTTGTGTTTGGTAATCATTTCAGAAACATATTTAATACAGTTTCACAAGTGTCTACAAAGAGGAAAAATGAAATTCAGTTATTTGAAAATTCCATGATTGTCACTCCTTTGGAAATAGGTACAGCTATAGGTGACTTGCATAGAAATAAGGTAGCTGGCAGTGATGCTCTGAGTGCCAAAAATCTTATACACTTAAGCCCAAGTATACATATTCTATTGTCTTGGCTTTTTACCAGTATGTTTACCCATGGGCACACACCTGAATCCATGGTAGAGATTGTTTTGGTACCTGTGTTGAAAAATAAACTAATGATTTTTCTGATACCAATAACTATAGGCCTATAGCGCTCAGTAGTATCATTTGTAAGCTGATGGAAATCATTATATTAGATCGCTGCAAGATGCAGCTCTCTACCACAGACTACCAGTTTGGGTTGAAGCAAAAGCACACAACTGATATGAGTATATATGTATTGAAGTAAATGATTAATTATTATCGTGCAGTGTACATATGCTCACTAGATGCTTCTAAAGCCTTTGATAAGGTTGCTCCTTCATTCTACATTATTTGCTAAATTAATCAACAGAAATCAATCATGATTTTGTGTTCAGTCCTTCTCAAACATGCTGCATGTTGTCTCAGAGTTTGCGAAACGAGGTAAAAAGTGTACCAGGTGTCTTACCTCAGTGGGATCTGTTTGAAGTTTGTTTAATGTCACAAGTATTTGGGTATAAAAATGCACAAGTTATCAAATGAAAACGAGGATGTGATGTGCCAAACATGCATAGCTCACAAACTGCACTGAGGATAGCTTGGAACTGAAAGAATTAATGGAATGAAGGTTACTTCACAGCATTAGTCTTAATGGAGAAGACGTTTATAAGTTCATGCTTGCTGCTGAGCACTGCAGACAGTCATGTTACCTTTGGATATATATATATATATAAATATATATATATATATATATATATATATATATATATATATATATATATATATATATATATATTTATATATATATATATATATATTTATATATATATTTGTGTGTGTGCATGCGTGCATATGTTGATGAATAAGTTGTCTTTCATTGGCCTGTCAGATTCTTGGCTTGTTTGTCATAGACCACAATAACATCTATGTCTCTCATTACCTTACAAATTTTCCATTAATAAAACGTGTGCATGATTATCCAGATTCATTACATTTGTTTGATGTGTAAATGACTAGCCACTGCACTAAGCAGGCAGATAGAAAATGGAATGGTGTATCAAATCTGATATGTAAATGAGGTATCACTTTTAAAATTTCATCCTTTTTAATTCACTTAGCATAATTTTTAATGCTCCGGTTTTTTTAAGACTGTTTATCTGATTAGTCCTCAGCACAATCGCACAAATTGGAAGGTGGAACAGCAACTCTATCTTAAATGGTGAAGAGGATATTCAAGACTTAAATTTGATGTTCCCTCCTTTTTAGATAAATTTTAACGCTACCACTTTTGTTTGGTGTTCATACCCGGCCTTCCTCCTTTAACTGTTCTACACACCAATTCTATGGCTATATGTTTTAATATGAAATCCACAAAGTTGTCAGAAATGAGGCAGTCATTGTGCGCTGAAAGATTTTTGAATTTTAAGTGGTCTGGCCAGCTCTTACACTCAGTCCTAGGCTACTTGTGTTGGGGGATGTCACATTACAAGCTTCTACCAACGGATGTAGTGGTTTCTTGGGATCAAGGGGTGAATGAGATAGCCCCAGGCACAATGCTTCTCCCTATGAAGCCTCATTGCATGTAGTATTGTGATAGGGTTACTTAGTTTAACTTGAACAATAAGAGATTTGTTCAGAACCTAAGTTATTACACAATTAATGGGAGTGTTTTATCATTTGGCTCATGACAAAGCCTGAGATAAATCGTGTATGGAAAAAAGTCTGCAGGGTACTCTATGAATATCGCATGAATTCAACTACAGCTTTGAGCTCTTTTGCTCACTATGATCTTTACCTCTGCCTGAATCAAAACAAAGCAAAACAAACGATTCCCAGGACCTCTAAGCTCGTGATGTTTATGTCTGTGTGCCAACACAGACACATTGTTTTTCTAGGAATTCTTTCCTTTCTTCTATTGCAAGCAAAATTGTCAGATTTTTCATTTGTTGAAAACTTTTTTTATGTAAAATCTAAATTTGGCATGGTTATGCCTGCATACATGCAGTCTTCGGTTTTCATAATGATGCTTCAATGTTTTTAAAATTTTGCAAATAAGGGGAATTTTGAAATTTAAATCTAGAATATCTGCAAATCTGTTGTAGGCACAGGTGCCAATTTGACAGCAATTCATAGGTCTCTAACAATGCACATTTGTTTTAATATTAATATGTGACCTCTGCTGGGCAAACGTCAATGTCATTTTGCCGTTTGAAATTCTCTTCTGGCCATAACTCGGTCAATTGTCATTCGGTTTGAGCAAGTTGGGTTCAATTTGTAGATATTGTGACACTGCATAATTTTATTATATTTATGTGACTTTTAAAGGTCGAGGGTAAAGGTTTTTTGAACCTTTGCAAGTTTCATCCAGCCATAACTCGGTCAACTTTATTCAAATTCTAATCATGTTGAACTCAAATTGTGGGTGTTTCAATATTGCACACTTTTGTATTGTACATGCGACCTCTAAAAGTCAAGGTCATTTGGACCTTTAAAAATTTCTTCCAGCCATAGGCTTAATGGAATGTGAAGTACTGAAATCTTTGACGATTGTATTGCATGACTGGGTTGATACTTCAATGTGTGTGTGTGGGGGGGGGGGGGTCGAACGACGTATGGTATACCACAAAAAGGCGAATAAACTGTCATGTGTGGATAAATACACATGTCGCACATCAGGTTGAATGGTTCATTTGTCCTGATGGCAAGTTTTTGGCCTGTCTAACTCTATAAACAGTTAATTTTAGTTTCCTTGCATAGTCTTACTTACTGGAGGTATCTACAAGCAGTAAGGGAAGAAAGCTGCTGCAGGAAAATTTACAGTGAAGTACTCAATGAACATACAAGATGGGTCAAAGACATAAATAAGTTAGCAGAGATATATGAATGAAAATGATCTGATGAGGTTGATGATTCGAAAGTGTATATAGGTAAGACTGTTACAGAGGGCTGAAAGGAGAACCGACAAGGAGGAGTCAGGGAAAATAGTACATTAGATTAAAATGCCACAAGCCACACCTGCTATAACATCACCCTGGGTCCTTGGTCAACCTTTTTTGGGTTGTCCCGATGGCCTAGAGGTCAGCGTGTTGGACTTTACATTTGGCTAGGCGAGTGTGCCGAAGGTAGTGGGTTCGAATCCCATACAGGTCGACAAAAATTTATCGTATTTTTCACTTGATAATACTCTATTGGTTTCGAAGTGCTGTGGGCCATTGCTCCGACTTCGAAATTATATTAGAGGTGTATTTCATAAATTGTCGGTCTGTGGAAGTGCCCTACCGTGTCAATGCACAAGCCACACCTGCTATAACATCACCCTGGGTCCTTGGTCAACCTTTTTTGGGTTGTCCCGATGGCCTAGAGGTCAGCGTGTTGGACTTTACATTTGGCTAGGCGAGTGTGCCGAAGGTAGTGGGTTCGAATCCCATACAGGTCGACAAAAATTTATCGTATTTTTCACTAACTAGCCAATCCAGCAGATTTGAAATGCCCAGTAGCAGTATTGTATTCATGGACAGCTGAAAAGTATCACCATTTATTTGTAAGGAACATTCGGGGGAACCATAAAGCATAGTTTGAAGGGTGAATGGAGCAAGATGAACAATTTTGGTATGCAATCTGATTCGTGATTGACTATATTTTGGACAACAGAAAAAGTAGTGAAATGTATCTTCAATGGGGGAGCCACAAGAGCAGGAAGCTTAATCTTTAACCCCGATTTTGAATAAATGCAAATTTAGAGGACTGGCACCGAAGTGGAGGCGGATATGGTGAACAGCATTGTGTCTATCGCCAAGTTTGAACAACAAAGGGAATCTAGTTGAACGGGGTACCAGATTGGACATTATGGATTTAAATACTTGAATTGTGGGAAAATTGCGGGTTTCTATGGGTAGCTGATTCCATAGTCTAACTGTTCTAGGGAAAAAGGATTTATCAAACAGATCAGTATGAGCTTGAAAATGAGTAATACAATAAGGGTGACCAGTATTTAATAATGGAGCATGGGTAGTAATAATAGAGCATAGGGACTCGGGCACAAGTTTGTTTACAATTTTGAACATTAATATTAGTTTGGCGGCCTCTCTATGTTTGACCAAAGTTTGCCAACCGACGTCCTTGTTTTTGGATCCAACTCGGTACATCCACTCCACACTGGACTAGCATACTCGAGCACAGGTCTAATAAAGGAAATGTATACTGTCTTGAGAGTTCCTCGGTCCAGAATATATCTCAAGCTTTTCATGATATTAATCAATTTACTGGACTTGATTTTAATTTGAGATATATGGTCATTAAATCGCAAGTCTGACCGCAGAGTAACCCCAAGGTGCTTATGCTGGGAAATGTTTTCCAAAACATGTCCTTGAAATATAATTGGTGGATGGTTAGGAGAATAAGTTTTCCAAGAAACAAGCATAGATTCTGCTTTTTGGGTATTGATATTCACTTACCAGTCCTTTGACCATTGCTCGATGTCAGAAAGGTCAGAGTTAAGAGTTTCAGCTGCAGCAATAGGGTTTTCAACAATAAGGAACAGAGAGGTATCATCGCCAAACATTTTTATATCTGATATGACAAGATCCACGATATCATTAATATAGATTAAGAACAGCAATGGCCCCAGGACTGAACCCTGGGGTACAACAGTTTCAATGAAGCCCCAAAAAGACGATTGGCCTATTTATAACTACCCGTTGAGAGCAGTTTTGAAGATACTTAGTAAGCCAGTCAAGACGATTGCCAGTAATTCCGGCTTTTTCCAACTTGTGCAGTAAAGCAGGGTGCCAGACTTTATCAAAAGCCTTACATATGTCCAAAAAAACTATTCGGACTTGTTTGTGTTTATCTATAGCAAGACAAAGTTGGTGATAGAGAGCAAGCAGCTGATTTACAGTAGAATCGTCTGGTATAAAACCAGACTGATGAAACTTATTCTTTCATTTGAAGCAGTGAGATTATGAACAATGTCTTCAACAAATAAATAGCAGATGTCTTGTTATCTGTTATTCTGTTTACATGCACCAGGGACAGTATAGGAACCAAATAGATACCTCTGACGCACTAGAATATATGGAAAACCATTGATCTGCAATTACAAAGCGGCGTGGTTTCCTTATTGCGGCAAGGGAGCGGTCAACTAAAATAAAAACCATTCACTTCAAATAGTTTGTAATGAGAGGTAGTTCACCTTTAGAGTTGCTGATACTGGATTTGGCAGAAATTATCTTTAATCTAAACCACCTTAAGTTTCAAAAGCAGTCAAACAACTACAAGAAAAGTTTGTAATCACTAACATTGATAAGGCAGGTAACAATTTTGGGATCATCTGCAAAAAATATTATCTGGATGTTTTGAAAAATGAACTTGGTACAAACAATATTTTAGACATAAGAGGAAATGACGTATATAAATTACACAAACAGTCCATTGATAATGTGATATATACGCATGAAGATGAGATGAAAAGGAACTTTAATATCAAAATCTCTGAAGAGGACTCTTCTTTTCCATTTTTGTTCTGCATACCCAAATCACATGAAAACCCCTTTAAATCTAGATTCATAGCTAGTACTTCAAAATGTACAACAAGAATATTATCAAAGGAAGTAACATTGTGTTTGACTGCAATTAGGGATCATTTCCATAAATACTGTAATGCAAGTTCTAGAAACTGTGAAATAAATTGTTTTTGGAGTATGAGCAATTCTTCCGAGTTTGCAACTAGAATCAAAGATTTCAAAGCAAACAATACCAAATGTTTTTATTTTTTCTACACTGTACACAAATCTACCCAAAAATGAAGTCAAAGGTTCTCTTTCAGAATTAATAAGCACAATGTTTAAACATAATTGTAAACCATACATAAATATTAATTCATATACACAGAAAGCATATTGGTCACACAAGAAATATTTAAAAAGTAACTTGAAATCGTACACTGTTGAAACTTTGATAGATGCTATAAAATTTCTTTTGAATTATACTTTTGTTCAATGCGGACCATTGCTTTTTCAACAAATAGAAGACATTCCAATGGGTAGCAACTGCTCCCCGTTACTGGCAGATTTATATTTTACCGGGTTTGAATTTAAGTATATGGATAAATTGATGAAAACAAACTTTCAAATGGTTAAAAATTTATCAAACAATGCAAGATATATTGATGACATTGCTTGTGCAAATGTACAAAATTTGTGTAAAATTGCTAAAGAAATGTACCCAAAAGATATCCCTTTGGAGGGCCAAAATTCAGATGTATTCGGAGATGTGTTTCTGGATATGGATAATCATGTCAGTAATAAGAGGTTTTGCATTACAGCCTATCACAAAGTAGATGAGTTTAACTTGGAAGAAGTTAACTATCCTTTCCCGGACAGTACTTCAGAAATTATTGGACGCAATACATTTTTGTCACAAATTTTGAAATTTGGTCATACTTGTTCTACATTTCATGCTTGCTTAATTGTACTTGATATCTGGTTAAGAAATAAAATATTTTGATTGCATTCTCTGGACTTAAATGCTAATGACTTTCATTCTTTTTTGTTCTAAATACACATTTACTCAATATTAGAAAACTACTCAAAATTGACAGTATTTTCTCAAATGCCACAAACCTGACACATTATGTTGAAACAATAGGCTCAGGGTTGGCAGTGAAATAGAGACTTTCAAAGTGAGGCGTAGGTGTTATCATGGGGTTTGTTTTACATTTCTGATGTAGGATGTCCATTGTTGCAGTACATGCTAGGATTTTTCTTTTGGTTTTTACAGGTGGTCTAGCTGCAACTGTTTATTTTACGATCACAGGGACTAAATATAAGTCCCCAGTTTGTGTCTACTTCAGTTGTACACTGGCAGGTGGTTTAACGTGGATAAGCTATCCAACCAGAAAGGGTACATATTGGCTCAGGGGTAAGTCAAATTGTTTTTATCTGAACCTGTAGTATACCATTTTTGTAATTCTGTTTAATTTGACAGGTTTTCTTTTTTCTTCATGGAGCTCTGCATTTATAAGCAAAACTTCACGTATTTAGCTAATTCATCATTCAGTATGTTCTTATTTATTCATTACCATGTGGTTTGTCTGTGCTGAATGTTTTGCTCAGACAAGGAGCCGCTACTCAGAGAGACATGTACGGGTATAGGCTCCCAAACATGATCTGAGTAGTTACCCGCTGAAGACACTTTCATTTAATTGGGATAATTTAGCGTATGTAAAAATTCTACAGAAGAACGTATGCATATGGACAATAGTACTTCCATATGTATATAGGTCAGACAGTGACAGGCTATCTTCTGGATAGTAAATGAAAAATGCGATAAATTTTATGTCGACCTGTACAGGATTCGAACCCACTACCTTCGGCACACTCGCCTTGCCAAATGTAAAGTCGGACACGCTGACCTCTAGGCCATCGGGCCAACCCCATAGAAGCTTGACCGAAAGAGTCTGGTTTGCGGAATAGGGTAATGATTACTTGAAAGGGGTTCTGGACAAAAAGACACAAATACAATATATATATAT
This sequence comes from Hermodice carunculata, assembly GCA_964020975.1. Classification (NCBI taxonomy): domain Eukaryota; kingdom Metazoa; phylum Annelida; class Polychaeta; order Eunicida; family Amphinomidae; genus Hermodice; species Hermodice carunculata. Next base: position 63,478,995 of record OZ026627.1, on the reverse strand, counting down.
ATATATATATATATATATATATATATATATATATATATATATATATATATATATATATATATATATATATATATATATATATATATATATATATATATATATATATATATATATGCAAAGCAGAGACCTCACAAAGCCGGAATATATATATATATATTCCGGCATTGTGAGGTCTCTGCTTTGCAGTCCAGCAAAGAACAATCGCAATATTTTCACAAAATGTAACTTTTGCGGCAAATATATGTAACCCGTCCCAAGGCAGGTTGCATACAAAGCTGCGCCGTTACAGATTGAATACATACCTGTCTTTTGACAGGTCGCATACATTTGCTGTTCAGTTGTTGCAACTAGTTGATTTTGGATTTACAGTATATATTACAATAAAAACAGCAGATCGTTTGTCATGGTACGGTATTTTCCCAGTGATTTGCAGCAAATGCGATAAGAAAATGAAATCGTTTTCTCAGTAGCATATAATTCTTTACATCGCGAAATAGCAGCTCGAATTAAATGAAAAGTATAAAGGAGAATATTTCATAGGAAAATGGGTTGTGTTGTACTTGGAAAAAAGAGAACACAATGAGTCGTAATATATTGATTTGGAGGCGTACCTCCCAATCACACTAACAGGGAATAGTCTGTTTGAACTGTAAATTCTTGTGATACGTCTTGATTTAAAACACATTATATTTCACCTTCATGTATTGAGCTTTCAAATTCAGGGACTGGCATGACAATATTCACACCCAATATTTGTTTTTAGCTTTTGTGAGTTTCGAGCTGTACATCACCCATATGAATTTTTACAAAACCAGAACAAAAATGCAGGTGGAAATTTCGTTTTGCTTACCACAGCATTACTAAAAATCGTTCAAATTAGCAACTGTTAGAACTGAATATGACAGATGCAAGCATTTACAAGCAGACACAGCCATGATACATGATCTGGTAATTAAAAGTCGTCACCGATAAACTCGTCAGCTAACACATAAAAGCATATTAAGACTGCAAATTGCTTGCTGGAATACTTTGAAAAACTAAATACATTGTAAATATCGCTGTTGCTTTGATAGTTAAAAGACGGCTTGCCTTTGAATGCCAAATAGGTTGCATAAAACACATATTGTAGTGACATTTTAAGAGTGCAAGGAAGGAAGTAAATGATCAAACATGAGCTTGAAACTGGATGCCAAAATACCTTTAACCCTAAAGGCTGCTACCAACTAAGCATCAAACTTTACGACACATACAACCAGCCCGCTACTGATAAATAATAGAATCTCCCTATCAAGATCCCCCCCCCAGAGATTGGAAAATATGGTCTTAATAGAAGATGTAATTTGATTGAAGATAAACAAAAGGGGGCTGTCAATTGATGGTCTAATATAAGAGGGGTCTTTGTACGGAGATGGCCCTTATTGGAGGTTACACTGTGAACGGCAGATGTTGTTCTGCTCCATACTTTTAAGGAGTTTCTAGTCCAATATTTCGAAATGTTTCCTACGGCACAAGTTTTCTTCAACCAAATCATACTAATATTTTATAGATTGTATTTACTCTTTTTTTGGCACGTATTTTTACCCTTGTTTCGTGTGTACTTTTCTCTTATCTTGTACCACAGGGCCCCGTGGAAGAACAGTCATGGACTGAACGGGTTACCCTGGTCAAATATATTCTAACAAATTAAAAAAAAAACAATGCACCGATGAATATGTTTGACAGTTACTAACACCCTTGTTACAAGACACTTATAACATGTCGCAATTACCATTATGCCATCACGATCAACTCGGTCTTCGACCTCGTTGAGTAGGTGGCACAATGGTCATGTGACATGCTATACCTACCACTTCATGAGAGCCATCAGCAAGTATGGCGACGCCTAAAAAGGTGCCCATCTGGCGGGGAGACATCGGGTCTGCCAGTTTCCCCAACCTTGCCACAATGGTAAAAAGTACTTGGGAAACCGTGCAACCAGTGCACCTTGCGAAAGGATTATTTTCCGATGCGGGCTGCGCAACACTGTAACAGAAAAACGGTCGCGATGACACCTGAATCAGGCATAATACTGATTTTCCTACATGCTAATTACGAGAAAGTAAAGTAAAAAGTGGGACTAATTTTTCTGGCCGCTAGCAAGAAAATAAAGGAGCAAATGGGACATGTGAAATACATGTAGAATGGTTATCTAATGAGAAAGATAAGTTTCTTTTGGAATTTGTTCCTGTTTTTCAATGTTCTTGGATTGCCAGTTCAAACCGGCGACCCTACGGTTTGAACCGGTTTATGGCTCGTTGTTAACCGGTTCCCATCCGTATGATGGAGACAACGACGCCACCCTGGCCCATGGTACCCCCCCCCCCCCCGCCTCAGTGCCAGGGACAAGTCCCAAAGCCACATGCAAAGGGGTCACTCCAAACTTGAGTAGCTGATCGGCCAATGTACCACCCTATAACAGCGCCGCCCTCTGTGACCTGTTTTAACACACAGTGGAGAAACAGTGACCTTACGGGGAATGTAAAATTACAAATCTGCAAGGCCAGATAAAAGTGTACCCCTGTCTGATACATTTTACAGATCTTTAGCGCTAATGAAAGTTTGGAGTGTCTATGGCCTTCACTCAAACCCAGCACATTTTTCACAAAAGTTCCCTGAGCCGACTCCAAGTCCGTCTTAGTTAAATTAATACAGTCAAGACCAAAAGTTAGACTGGGCACTCCCCCTGATTTCCACAAGTACTCTTTCACTACACTGGATAAGCCAGGATACGACGAGCCATTGTCCGAATCTTTATACATTGGCAGCATTTATTCTGTTGTGAACATGGCTATCACAGTGACTCGACTCGGAGTTACCGGGGGTGTGCCTAACACCTAAAGCATTGAGCTTATTTACGTATTTTAACTCACCTTACCACCAAAAATACTGGGAACAGTTTGTAACACTTCAGGACTTGCACATATAACCATGGATTTGTGGAAACCGGAGGAGAACCGCCATTTAGCTGCATATTGCTCACAGGTTTTTACCATTTTTTGTAGATCTGTCGCGGAAAAGGTGAATACACTCAAATCATCTGCATAAGCAAATGCATTATATTTTGTGTTTACCAAATCTGACACTGTGCTCGTTGGCCATCCAGATTAAGCAATAGATCATTAATAAATAGGCAACGGCAAGCATAGACGGTTTGAGAAGTGCCTAAAAGAGGGCACTGCAGTCAGTAGAGGGCTAGGATTGTGTATTCCCATTACTTAACATTGTAATTTCCAAGTTTATGAAACTACTGCACATAGAAACACCAACTTTCAGATAGTAAATCTAGAAGCATAACTAAATACCTCAAAAAAATCATATAACCACATCTACAAAAGTGACTAGTTTATTTAAGGTTGCTTTCACATAAAACCAATGGGAATATACAACCCTAGCCCTCCAAATGTTTGTGTATTCAGTTGTGTATTGGGGCGACTACACACATTGGAGCTAATTATGACCTTTCCTATTCGTTACAGAACTTTGGGGAAAGGACACTACCTAAGCACCTTCCACAGGACACTCTGAATGCATCACCATATTTGACCCAGGCGCTGAGTCTCGCCATACAATATATACATAAATAACCAATGTTTTTCTTGGACATTTTTTCTAAATATAATTGGTCAACAGGCACATTGGCTATATGAAGACCTCTTCTACAAGCAGTGACGATACAGACATGGAAATGTTGAACTGCCGGATAACTGATAGTTGGTACACCGCATTATGTACAGATAGGAGAAGATGAGAAGAAAAAATAAAAAAAGCCTATTAGGCGAGTACAGGTGCTAAGAATAATATACCACACCTGAGTCTAGGGATTGGATATACAGTCACGTGGCATATTGCAAATATAGAGTACCTAATATTTAAATCTTTCAGTCCATTTGATGTAACTGTGAACTGATTGAAAAATTTCGTAATTGAAGGTTCTCTTGTTTTTGTTTTGGTCATTTGTGCCAAATAATAAGGGTTTCAGATTGACGCTGCGAGGGGAGTAATTTCAGTTTGGAGTTGGTCCATTTGTGTAGCATATTTACTACTTTGAAAAAACTAGTGGAAATAATCTGCAGTAGAATATCCACAGGAACATAGTGGTGAAGCCAACAAACCCATCTTGTACAAGCCTGAATTCAACTGGCTGAAACCCATTCTCATTTTGGAATGGATTATGCTAATCTTCCTTTCCCCAAAGTGAAAAAATTCGTACCTTTAAGGTTTGTTTTTATCTAATTTGCTTTCTCAGCCATATCTAGGCTGCATATAAACAATGGTGACTGACAGCCCTTGCAACAGGCAATAATATTATGTAATATTAAACAACCTAAAGAAGTGCTACGCTATTCTCTGACCCTAAGTTGTAACTCACTCACGTCATCAGGAGGAATCAAATTTTCCCACCATTTTACTGTAAGTAGTGCTGATTGTTATATGTAGATAGTCACCAGGCTTATTTGGATAATTTTTTTTTTTTTTTTTTTTTTTGTCTTTTTTTTTTTTTTTTTTTTTTTTTTTTTTTTTTTTTGTTTTTTTGTTGTTTTTTTTTTTTTTTTTGTTTTGTTTGTTTTTTTGTTTTGTTTTGCTTTGTTTTTTTTTTTTTGACGGACAGTTACAATGAGCCCCTCATAAAAATCGATTGGAACAATATAGTCAATAACAATAGGTGTAAAAATATTTGGCTAAATGGGAACATAGAGCCTCTGCGATACCGTATTTCAGATGTTCAGGCATGATGCCGTTGCATCCTGGGGAACAATCCGCTTTTAACGACTCTAGTAACCTTTTAACAGATTCTTTTGACACAAAAGAAACATCATCGCTGGCTTTAGCTATCAAGAGCTAACTACGGTCCTGATCATCAATGAGCTTTTGGTCACATGACATATACTTTTAAAATCACCCTCTGTCACTTGAACAGCATAATATGAGGCAAGCTCATGAGGAGATAATGAAGGGATGCCAAAGCTCACAAAGCTCACGAATCTATATATAAACTCATTGCATACCAGTCCCTGATTTTTCCGTATATTTACATTGATTTAAAACGACAATTATATATTTAAATTCTCAATGAAAAGAGTTTTCATTCAAGTACCAACATGCCTATAATCTTAATTCAGTGTTTCTGGCACCATAGTATGAAATCAGGTAAGGCCTTTTCTACAAATATGACAAACCAACGTTGAAATAGCAAACACCATTACATAGATAGATAAGCGTATACAGGGTTTCAAATTAAAAAATAGAAGATATAGGTATTAAACCGACATTTGTGCTTACACGTATTAACTGTATTAATATATAATGCAGCAAAAGTGGCTGCTTTAAGTGTCATTTCAGGGACAAATAGTCAAGGCTATCAGGAAACACAAAATATCAACTAAGAACACAGCAACAAATATTCAATTCTGATGAGGAACACATACCATAAATTGGTTAAATTTTCTCCTAATTTCGGGGATTGTCCCTGATGATGAGGGACAGTTGGCATCTGTGATAATGTAGAATTGGTTTAAACATACTAAACTAAACACAATTGAACAACAGGCTCAGAAGCTTATATTAAGGCGCCTTGTACAAATATAGCAATACAACATTGAAATAGCAAACACTATTACACATATAGTTAAAAGTATACGGGAGTTCAAATTAAGAACCAGAAGATGAAGGTATTCAATGGATGTGTGAAACTGTCTTAAACAAAAGTGAAAAGTGTGATTACTGAACAAAAATGAATATTCCTCATATTCTTAACCTTGCAGAATTCTTTATGTACACATGCACAGCTTGAAAAATTTTCGATCATATTCTTTGCAATTCTACTTCCAAAGAGAAAAGTATTTAAGTTGAAATTTCCAAGATCTATTTTATTTGATTTGTTGTATATAATGTAGAATTATTCGTGTGTACCCTTTTTCTGCTTAGTACATTCCAGAAGGCTGTTTTTTTTTCTAGAGAGAAAAAAGTATTTAAGGTATTCCATTTTGCTTTCAGCCTCCATTGTTACATTCATTCTAGAAAAACGCCACAAACATTTCTTCAAATACTCCCATCTTTCATATACTGGGCCCACACAGGCCCTAGTATTTGCCACCCATCTTAACAATTAGAACCTCTGTTTGTCTCTCACAATAGCTAATGCAGGGGCCCAGAAGGGGTTGGGTCTATTACTCCTTATAGGCACGCACCCAGCTTCTGTAGCAGACTCGTGTAACATGCTGTTCAAGGAGGGATCGTGTAAACATAGGGGAAATTTGAACGAGGGATTTGCACCTTTATGACACGGTGTGAGGCAATTATTCGTTTTACGTTGATTCGTCCCTTATTTCGTTTTCTTCTGATAAAAAAAATCTTTCATTTTCTAACATATTCTTTAAATTTTTCTAGTATTTTATTTTCGAACAATGTGCAGCTAGTCCTACGCCATCACGTAATGTTGCAGTCTCCCCGCAGCGTCCGTTTTTCGACATTCGAATGACCAGTTTCTGTTTTGGACAGACGACAATTTAGAAATCAGAAAAGAGGCATAACCGCTCTTAAAATTAGAGATAAAGGTGCGATAGTGCTTTGCAAGCTATCGCTTTAATATGTCTTAATAACTTTTAGTTTTACATTTATATTGCAAGCATTCGGTGTAATTTTAGAGATAGAGCAATAAGAACAGGACATCAATTGGTTAAACATGCTTTATAAAGAAAATTGGGAGACTAGGCTGTGTTTATATTACTCCCCCTTGTGGGTACAACATTGAAAAAACAAATTTACTTCCTTCTAAAAAGGAATTCAATGTGGGGGATGGCGGGCTTAACTCCAATGCCAAGTGCGACTAAAGGTGAACTAGTTAAGACGAAGTGTTCTGAATTATAAGGATACTAGATTCATATTCGTTGTAATAATATTTTCATTACAACGCTGACAAAAGCTGTTGACTCAGTCCAAAAGTTGGCATTCAGAGTTAAAAATAAATAAAAATACGAACAAATGTTTTCTATATTTGCATTTAATCGAATACAATAAAAGAGTTCTACATATCAGCACCTTTATAAGGAACACAAATCATTCTGCTGTCAGAAAGCTTATATAGAACTGTTCTTCTTCTGTCACAACTTAAATGTCTACTTATACATGTATTATTACATACATATTTTCTCTTCTGAATACAAAAGTGGTCTACATGTAAGCACCTTTTTGAAAAACACAAGACTGCTGTCAGAGCTCATATAGAACTGTGACTCTTCTGTCAGAACTTAATTATCCACTTATACGTCATATATATTTTATCTTTACTTAATACAAAAGTGGTCTACATATAAACACCTGTTTGAAGATCACAAATGTGCTGTCAGAGCTCATTTACAACCTTTCTCTTATGACAGAACTTAGTTGTCTACTTATAGTACTTCATATATATTTTCTCTTGACCTGATACAAAAGTAGTTTACAGAGAAGCACCTTTTAGAACAACACAAATCTGGTGTCAGAGCTCATATGGTATCCTTACTCTTAATGGGATAGCTTGCATAATATCATGCATTTATTTCACTCTTGTTTTGTTTAAACATAATTACATAGGTCTCTGCATTTGAACCAGAGAGTAGCCAGATTTGTAGAAATGTGATATTCAATTTCGTTTGTTTACAAATGTGCGGACACTATGTATGACATCTGATGACAGTGACTCCGTTTTGCTTCCACCGTCTTTGCAGTAACCACTGGTTACCGGGCAGACTGGTAACCAGTCGATAGGATCATGTGATCGTGAACTTTGGAAGTGAATAAAAATTTTGGCCATGCCTTGAAAAAAGAACAGTAGGCCTATAGATGGTACACAAATCTGACATGCAATATGTTTTATCTGCAAAAATGCGTACGCATGAAAGCGACACACTTTGACACTCAAGCACAACCAGTCGATGCTGTACCACTGCAGCAGAAACGCCAACTTGAAACACACACACACACTGAGTCAAGATATTTGACCCACATAGAACACCCGGTCCCAAGGAACACAGACTGAGCAACTGCGGGCCCAGAGCACACGTTGTCAGCAGTGATAGCATAGTCTGGTGCCTGGATATTGTGGCGCCCAAATGAATTACGGCATGGTATGATGGGTTAGGGTACCATATGATGATAGGATACTGACATCAATCAGGTGCACGGGCCCAACCTGGGAGAACGTGACACCCCTATGGGCGCTCTGGTGGTGACGTCAGTCTGTATCCGGCTACCTCATGAATATAACCTCGCCCATGCTATAACGCTTGTGGGGGGAGGGGGTAATCACCCCCCCCCCTGACAATAATAGCTTTTGCAGACCAGTAACTAAGACTAAGAAAGATTTGACACCAAATGACACAACACCGACTTAAGACGAATCTTGTCTCCTAACATCTCGCCTCCTATCGTCTTGCCTTAATTTCATTTTCGTGCCTTTCTACTTTATCTCCATTTTTGTTGTTGTTGTTGTTGTTGTTGTTGTTGTTGTTGTTGTTGTTGTTGTTGTTGTTGTTTGAGTTTGCCAAACTAACAGTTACCTACTCATTATGGCGACAACAATACCATTATTTGTGGATATAAATGAATCATGCTCAGTTAAAATTGACAAAAGAAGGATCTATTTGGAAACATGTCGAGCCTGAAGAATCTTGTTTATATAATAAACAATTATGACACTCTCCCCATTGTAATGGTATTGACTGCTCCAAGTCTCCGTGAAAAAGTGTGCCTTTGTTGCTAATACTTTATACTGATTTTTATGTACCTTTGATTTTTTTTCCAGCATGTGTATTATAGACGCCAATTTGTTTGGGAAAAATAAATAAAACGCCAGTAGAATTTTACAATACAGAGGTATTTGAAAAGACTTATCTTAAATTTTACTTACATTACAACATCCACGCTTTATTTCAAGTACTGCAACGTTAAAGTTAAGGCCGAAAAACACACAAAAAAACAATCTCAAATCATTGAAACTGGCAACAACGTTTTTGTGCCATCAGCGAAATAAGCAAAAATAAAAATCGAATGAAATTAAATGAATTTACAGTGTTCCAATTGGAAGTCAGCAGGGATGTCGGTCATCGTACCAGGAAGCAGTAGCTGAGTAAAGATAATATCAGCGTTGTCGTTTTGTCACAGGCATCAATAAATTAAGAACGAATGGGACGTATGGTCGAACTGATTAAAGGACTGAGAGACTCAGCTTTCCCACAAAAAAAAAAGAAAAGGGTGATCTGGATTGTTTGCGCAAGACATCCTCAATAGGAAATGTTTGCGATGCAATAGAACGCAACAAGTCAGGACTGGAAATGGACAGGAGGTAAACTGGTGAGTTTTTCAAACAGAGAACTTTGTCCAATACGTTTCCCGTTGGGAGCGTTGATAATTTTGAATGTGTTTAAGGGATTTAGACTGAAAACACGAAGTGTTTGTTTGCTGTTACACCATTTAGAACATCTAAGTGTAGCAAGCGTTACATCCCATTTTATATTTGTTAATCTTCTTCAGGGTGATTATCATGATGATCGCCTAAATGTACATCTCATTCATTAGCAAGCTTTTCAATGCGAAGGGGTAATCTCCAGAACTACCCTCAGTCACATTTAACCGTAAAAACGTGTCTCATTCTTCATGGGTTAAAATGGTTTTTGAATAGGTAAAGTACCCGGATATAAAAGGTTATGACCACGTAACCTAACATGCAGGGGAAGAACTGTGCGAAATTGTCAAATGAACAATTTGTTTGAAGGGTGTTCATGTCAAAAATGTGACACCGTGACTAACTATAGCTTACCACACGCAACTTGTAACATCTCTTTACCTAAATGAATGAAGGCTGAGTCAACAGCTTTTCTTGACATAGTTTGAGCGTTTAGCTTCTAACCCACGATAAAAAAGCTGTTGACCTGGGGTTTTGGTATCTAGATAGGTCTCGTGTATAATTCACATTCACATTGGTGCCCATTGCCACAGAAATTCGTCAAAAACATTGAAGCAGACGACATACACGTACGACTCCAGCCGGTTTTGGTTTGGTCTGTTTTAAGGGGAAAGGGTCAATGCACATACGCATAGCAAAATAAAATGAGATAAATATTCCTGTCCTCACTGTGTGTCCTGGACGCCACAATCCTCGCCAAAACACGTGATCAACAATTTAATCCACAGAACTTCACATGGGCGCGTTTGACATCGACCGTGCACTTTCTCATGACCATTATTTTCTAATATGCGGCGCATCTACTACGCGATTAGAATTTTGTTCAATTTTAATTTGCATATCTATAACTGAGTGGAGCTGGTGGTCAGAAGTCACAAACATCAATGCAGTAAATTTTGAAATGAGCAAATTCCTGAAGTCTGTATTTCATTTGTCAAAAAAAAATAGATATGTTATTCTCGCTCTACTGAACATAGTGTGAACAAATTACGGCCGCGCAGGCAGGTTTGTTCTCGCTAATTTTCATCATTGTCTGCACATCTTTCCAGTATATGACATTTTTTAGAAAACCGATAATTCCAAAAACGGTCGTTTCAAATGATGGTAAAAAAAATCAAAGTCTAAACATATGTATTATGTTCATAGATAGACCATGACAACAATTCGGCTTCCATCTTTTTTCCTTATTAAAAATTGTATAGTATGTATGTTGATGAGTATTAGATCAACTTTAACATCACTTCCTTTTACCACACTTCAGTTACAGCAAATAGTCTTCAATCAAGCTGACGATCTTTAAAATAAGAACTACATTCGTAATAACATCTAGACAATTTCCTAGTGCTGGTGTTTATCATTGATACAGATATCTTCGGGATGATGTATAAAAATAACCTTTCCAAGATTAAAAAAAACAATGAAATGTGATTACCCCTCTCCCCCCTCCCCATTCCAAAATCACCATTTTTTTGCAAAGTTCACCTGTCAAAATACACGTCTACAAGGCAGGCCTAGAGGAAGTGTTTTATAAGATTCATTGAGTGGTAATGATCGCTGTAACTTTTCAAGATATCTCTATTACATCTGAAGATGTGAAAGAAAAACGCATGTACGAATCATTTGACATCATTTTTAAAAAACTTTTTTAATTTTATAATTCATAACATACGGATCTTCATCACATTTATCCCACGTCATCATGGATTCTAATTGCAGGGACTGGCATTTACCGTACTGAAAAAAAAAAACATTCCATCCGCACTGTTTACTGACTTCCGCAATTTACCGCGAGTGGTAACTTATTGGTTTAAACATATTTTATTCAAACGAAAACAATCAGGAAAGAGGGCAGAGCCCTATAAAAAACCTTCTTGCAAAGAAGCGACAAGATCACAGGACATAATTCTGTAACATACATTCCAGGTTGACGCCCCTCGTCTCGTCCGAGGGCTCGACGAGGGGCCCAAGGAGGAAACAGGTTGAAGAGAGACACGACTAAACAGAGCACAGGTAGAAGAGCTATAATGCGATAATCAAAATAGTAATTATTCAGAAAAAAATCTTCGTTATTGTGTCACCTTGAAAGTGTTTAGTTTTTTCAATATATTCTTGTACTGATAAAAAGATACGGATGTTTCGTAGTAGGGAACATTCATCATGGCCATACAATACAGTATTAATTGAAAATGGTGCAACCAAACTGAAAGAAGTGTGGAGGACATAGAGAGCAATGATGTATCGTGGACAAGTTAAGGAACAGTGCCAAACGCTTTCGATGGTAGCGCCACATGAGCAACTTGCAGATTCAATTACGCCTATCTTACACAGATGTTCATTCAGCTGACTGCAGCCCATACGCAGACGGGAATGCAAAATGGACAAGTATCTCTTACCGATGTTCAAAAGTTCTGGATAAACAACACAACATGTTTTTGGATTTGAAATTTTCTGTTTAAATTGTGACAAAGTCGGTAAATTTCTAGTTTCAAATGGCAGTGAGTTCCATAAAGTAATTCCAGATGGAAAAAATGATTTCTCAAATAGGACTGCCCTGGAATTAAAAGATGGTATGTCCAAATGTCTACTAGGATCAGAACGTCCTCTGGTGTTTGGACGATGTTTTCCATCTACTAATGGATCATTGGGTAAGGCAGCATACAAATAAGCAGGTGTTAGTTTGTGTACTATTTTATACATCATTAAGCATTTAGATCTTTCCCTCCGCTTTGATAATGCCTCCCAGCCAGTTTCTTCATACAGCTTAGCCTTTGGGGTAGTTCTCATAGCACCTGTCACAATACGGGGTGCAGTCAGCTGAATATCTTCAAGAAGATCTTTATCTGATTGGGTGCAGCTGTCCCAGACCACGCTACCATATTCCATTAATGGACTGGATCGTTGACAGAAAGATAAAGCGATGTATTATCAGCGAAGAGCTTGACATTAGAGTTTACAACTTTAACTATATCACTGATGTAAATTAAAAATAGTAGGGGGTCCAGTACAGACCCTTGAGGCACGCTGGCCATGATAGAACCCCATCTGGAAGACTGTCCATTAAGAACTTCACGTTGTCTGCGATCGGTGAGGTAGTCGCCAAAGCATGCCAAAAGGTTTTCTGTCATGCCGTTTTTTTTCTAATTTATGTGGGAGCCCCCAGTGCCTAAGTTTGTCGAAAGCTTTGCTTATATCAAGAAACACAACCCTTACTTCTTTTTCTTCATCGGTGGCTATGCATAATTCGTGATATAAAGAAAGTAGCTGATTTACTGAAGAGTCACCCGATATAAAACCAGATTGGCTTGCAGAGATAATCATGCTGTCCCGAAAAAAGTTGAATACATGTTTAAACACTACTCTTTTTAATACTTTCCCTGTACAACTTAAAAGAGATACAGCGCGGTAATTGTTGCACAGGTTGGCGTCGCCCTGCTTATGCGGGGGTGCAAGGTGTGGCTCTTTCCAGATAGACGGAAAATGACTTTGGTTGAGAGATAAGTTGAATAACAGCGCAAGAGGTTTATGAATTTGCGGAGCTGCTTCTTTCAGAGGTGGATTACTTACGCCGTCAGCACCAGTTGCTTCGGAAGTGTCAAGGCTTTACAAAATGTCAACGACTTCGTGATCATGAATTCTCAGATTGCCTAAAACAGCTCTCTGATATGGAGGACAGGAAAATTAGTTGTACAAAAGTGTTCGAGTTTTTTACCAGGTGCTGTAGAAAAGTCAGCATTCAGGTCTCCTGTTGTAATGATATCTTGTTAAAGCCCTTTGTTTTGACATAATCTAGGTTGGTTTGTAGGTTGTCCCAAAATGCTACAGGCGAGTCAGGAGGCCTGTAGATAACTCCCAATAGAAATGAATTGTTGTGTAGTTTGATCTCTGCCCATAATAATTCGGTGACAGGACTTTCAAAATCTTGGCGTCGAACGACAAGGTATTGTTCAGAAATAAATAGCCCCACGCCACCCCCCACCCCCCCAGTCCGCCGGGACGATCCCTGCGCATAAAAGGATAGAAGCCAGGTAACGTAAGGTGACTATCTGGGGACTTCGGAGACAAGAACGTCTCCGATACAGCAATGATATCACGCTCTTGGGCAATATCAGTACGGATACAACGCATCTTGTCCTGGGTTAAGCTACGAGCGTTTATATAACAAAAAGCAGTATCGCAAAAGTTGCTCTCAGGTCCAGGATTTAAATGAATATCACTTATTAGAAATGGGCTCCCTTCAAGCGCTTGGAAACATTAATTTTTTGACACATAATTTTGTTCACTTTAAATTTTTTCTGTGCCTGCGGTCGCGCTAAAATTACGTGTGCCATTTTCTACACTTCTTGACGTTTTGCACAGGACTGGAAAAGACAAAAACTCATTTACGCGAGCTTGGACAGAAGCGCCATCATCACAGTACTCTTGTTTCTATTACATAATCGTGACTCATGTTAATTCCGAATCTGATGCAGTTAGTTACAAACATTTCACGCCACTGATAGTACTTATTTAAACGCTTTCCATATCTAACGGATAATTATTCCAGATATTGTCTCATTTTTGAACCATGCAAGGTTTACTTACACTTCTAATGTTCATTTCGTGTTTCTATCTTTTTTGTTTTTTATGTTGTTTTCTAATTGGTGCTTATGCACGCGCTTCAATGTTTGTGTCAATCAGCTACATTCATCGCATATTTCATGTCACTTATGTGTTATTTCCTATTTGCATCATTCTGTTTGCCAAGTTGTGTTACGTAACTTACTTTAAATCATCTGATGTGTATTTTGTAAGCTTGAATCTATTGAACTCTGTTCGCTACTGTATTTTTGTATTTCTGCTGGTAGAATCACGCACAAAACAGGTCTCAGTAGTTGCAGTTAAGATTTTTTCCCACTTCATACCGACATAGGCTGTAGTTTAGAACAATTCAGGGCGGCAATTGGGCTTTTTCACTTATCCAAATTTCTGCTGAAAGTCACAATTGAAAATTATGACGCAGACCAAGTCGGCGCAGCACTGTCGTTCCTACCTGTATTATTTCTGCTACTCTCGTACAATAATTTTCTTAGTATGCGACATGCCCACGTGGTGTTATATTACTGCTTTTTATCAGCCATTGATATTCATACAAACCCTGGACCACAAAGCTTAAAAAAAGTTAAACTCTGTCATATCAATATTCGTAGTCTTAAAAGTGATGGAAAGTTAGATGAAGTCCATGTCTTTGCCCAAGCCGAAGATATGGACATTATCACTTTATCCGAAACCTGGCTCGATGTGAGCTACCCGAACCAATTATTATCCATTCCAGGTTACCAGCCTCCTCTCCGACGCGACCGGGCCAGCCACGGTGGTGGTGTTGCCATATACGTCAAAGAATCCTTACCATGTACCCGCCGCTCCGAACTCGAATCGGAAAACTGTGAATGTCTCTGGGCTCAAATTGCTACAGATCGTGGCCTAGCCTTAGTTGGAGTCTACTACCGCCCACCGGGTCAACTTGCTTACGAACGTGATGCATTTCTCTCTGATTTTTCGGAATCTATATCTAAAGCTATGGAATTAAATCCCAAAACTATTATTATAACCGGTGATTTTAACGATCGCTGTTCAACGTGGGACTCAGATCATGCTGGCAGCGAGCTTGGTACAAAGCTTGTTGATCTCATTGCTCGCAATAATTTATTCCAAATCATAAATGAACCAACTCGCTCAACCGAATTTTCGAATAACCTCCTTGATCTACTCATAACAGACTCACCTGGGTACATCCTAGATAGTGGTGTTCTTCCTCCAGTAGCTAATTCGGACCACTCTGTTATCTTTTGTACAATTTCTATCACCTTTCCCAATGACCAAGCTTTTAGAAGAACAGTTTGGGATTATAAACGTGGCAACTTTGATGAACTAAATGATGCTCTTTCCCATGCCCCTTGGGGCATTGGCTTTAATCTTTTCAATACGGTAGAGGAGTACGTAGATTATTGGACTCAATTGTTTATTGATACTGCAAAAGAATTCATTCCTTGTAAAGAAGTGCTCATCAGGCCTAAGGACAAACCTTGGGTAACTGGCCATACTAAACTCTTAGTACGTAGACGGAACCGAGCATGGAAAAGTTATAAGAAATCTCTTAAAAAAGACAATGGCAATCCTTCCCCTGTTACCGAAAGGCTCTACCAATTTTACAAGCGCTGCCGGAATATTTCTGTTTCGGCAAACAAAAAGGCAATC
The DNA here is from genome assembly GCA_964020975.1 of Hermodice carunculata. Classification (NCBI taxonomy): domain Eukaryota; kingdom Metazoa; phylum Annelida; class Polychaeta; order Eunicida; family Amphinomidae; genus Hermodice; species Hermodice carunculata. The sequence goes on along the minus strand of OZ026627.1, from coordinate 63,463,280 downwards.
CGGACCTATTTCTCCAAACTTCGGTCTGAACTAGACTGTAGAGAAATCAATGTAAAGAAGTGGTGGAATTTGTCAAAATCTATATTAGGGTGTAAGTTGCATCCTAGCATCCCACCCCTCATCGAAAATGACAACATCATCTCTAATAATTCTGAGAAAGCTGAAGTTTTTAACCAATATTTTGCTAGCCAGTGCAGAACACCCACAGACGACAACTCACCCCCATTACCTGCTTTTATGTATCGCACAGATGCCAGGCTAGACCCCTTTGTTTTGAATGAAAATGATGTCCTTAAAGTCATTACCTCGCTCAAAATTAGCTCCGCGACAGGCCCTGATGGCTTGAGCAACTTTCTTCTCAAACAAACTAGTCCAAGTATTTCCGAGCCCCTTACTAGATTATTCAACATTTCTTTAAACAATAGTAAATTTCCTACGCAGTGGAAGAAATCAAATATATGCCCGGTTCACAAGAAAGCTAATACACAATTAAAATCAAACTACCGACCAATTTCCCTATTATGCAACGTATCTAAGGTCTTCGAAAGATTAGTTTACAATAAATTGTATGAGTATTTAATGAGTAATAATCTCCTAACTAGGCGAAATTCTGGCTTCGTTTCTAATGATTCCACAATAAACCAGTTGATTAGTATAGTTCACAAAATCTACAATGGCCTAGAACTAGGCAAAGAGGCCAGAATGGTTTTCCTTGATATTTCTAAAGCCTTTGACCGCGTGTGGCATGAAGGCCTCCTTTTTAAAATGCGTCAACTGGGCATTTCCCCACCAATTATTGAATGGTTTGATAGTTATCTCAGTAATCGACACCAAAGGGTTGTCATTCATGGTCAAAGTTCTTCGTGGTTACCTATCGAGGCAGGCGTGCCCCAGGGCTCTATACTCGGGCCCCTCCTATTCTTAATTTATATTAACGATATTGTTGATAATATTACGTGTGACATCAGGCTCTTCGCCGATGACACTAGCATTCTCGAAATAATTTATGATCGTGAAGTCTCTGGGACTCGCATTAATACTGATCTCAGCCATCTCTCTATGTGGGGTCGGATCTGGCGCATGACATTTAGTGCCATTAAATCACTTTCGGTCCTGTTCTCATGCAAACGAGACAAAGTAACTCACCCCACCTTGTATCTTGCTGAGACACCCATCCCGGAGGCTACACACCACACTCACTTAGGTATCACTCTCTCGCATGATTTAAAATGGCACTCACATATTAATCGCATTGTCACTGCAGCGAGTAAACGTCTATCTGTTCTAAAACGGCTTAAGTTCAAACTTTCCAGAAAAACCTTATCAAAATTGTATCTGACCATGGTTCGACCCATCCTAGAATACGGTTGTGTCCTTTTTGACAACTGCACACAAGAGCTATCTGATCTCCTAGAAGGAATACAGTATGAAGCTGCTAGAATATGTACGGGTGCTATGAAATTTTCGTCACGTGATAGACTATTGGCTGAAATTGGCTGGGAACCGCTTCACACCCGCAGACAATTTTTCAAATTAGTGTTCTTCTACAAAATGTTCAATAAGCTTACCCCCCCCCCTCCTTACCTATATGAATTAATCCCGAATTACGACTTACCCCCGACCGGCCGCCTCCTCCGCAGCCCCCCCCCCCCCCCCAACAAAGGCAAATTAAGTGAAGGACTGATCGTTACTTTAGTTCGTTTCTACCATCCGCCATTCGCCTTTGGAACGACTTACCTGATGATGTCAAGCTTTCCCAAACACTTTCAATCTTCAAAGTAAAACTTGCCAAAGTTCTGTTCTTTCGCCATGAAATTCCAAATTACTTCGTGTTTGGTGATCGCTTTGCAAATATAACTCACACCCAGCTTCGCCTAGGGAGGTCTATACTTAATTCCCACTTATATGAAGTTAATATCCTGCCCTCTTCTGCCTGTTCATACAACTACCTAAATGAAGACACGCGTCATTTTTTCCTGTTTTGCCCACTTTTTGAACAACCTAGACTTACACTCCTGAGGTCTGTTGCAAATGTGCTTGCTCCTGGTGTACATCCTAACTTATTAGTAAATCATGTCGGCGATAGACTTCTAGAAATTATGCTGTCTGGTAGTACCAGCCTTTCGGATGTGTTAAATATTGACATTTTTTCAGCTGTTCAATTGTACATTACCCAGACCAGACGGTTCATTAACTGATAATTGGTACCTTCTGTTATACCTGATTGTATTCCAACTTGCAAACTGATTTGTACCGTCCTGTGTGTCTTGTATATTTATTGTGTGTTCTGTATGTCTGGAGAACCCCTCGACTAGTTATTTGTAATAGCTACTGGGTAATCCAGTTCCATTCTTGGAAATAAATACGTTTACATACATACAGTCCTAGCTGCCAGTGCAACTCGCGGTGTGCGACATACCTCCAACATTGCGATATATTTATGCTTCAGTGATTTTTTTGAAATTACTGTTACCACATATGATTGTTTTCCACAACGTTAAATCTTGTTTATTTTACAAGTTATTCACAATTAGCGGTTAGATTTATTGAAAGCAAAACTGATATGTTTGGCAAAACAATGCCTTCGATATGCAAATGGAGTCCGGCCACAAGAGCCAAGATGTTGCCCTCGTCGATGCCAAATGTGCAGTAAATATCCTTTCATATGTCTTGCAATCAAAACAGAAAGCTTCAGAAGAACTGTCTAAGTCATAATCCTATGAAAGTATCAAAGTGTTCACACGTTAGCAGCATCATAACAGCCAGATTTGCCGCTTTTATCGTGCCATACACTCATGTATTCAGCAACGGCACGGTGTTGAGACCTCGGCAGAAGTCCCGGCGGAAATGATCGTTTGGGAAATCGCCGTGCTCCTGTTGGTCCACGTGACTAATCGTCAGCATAAATTATTCAAATAGATCCTATGACGATATGACTACACCACCATCAGCCAATAAAAACGATCGTTTGACTAACATTTCGAACTTTTGAAACAACAACGTTTGGCACAAATTAAATTAAATTACAGTCACCCTCAGCAAAGGAGAAAGCATTTTACTGATGCGGACGAAGTTCTGAATTTCCTAATTATCCAAACAGCCGCTGTTTCCCGCAAGTGATCCAGTCCTACAGAGAGCACAAACAAATGCAATTTTACCGCTGTTTTTACATTGTTGTGTCAATTTTCAACCGTTAAAATACAATATATGGATCGTATAAGGTACATTACCCATCATTTTAAGTAAACTTAATATTTTCATGTGGCAGTAAGAAGTCGACTTAAAAAGACCGTAACATTTTGTAAATCATGTGTAAGCGTACATGGAAAACAAGCCACCAGGGCCATGCATTTGTATTTCTACTCGCTAGATACCACACAAAGAAAAATACCGCTACCATAAACTAACAGTGTTAGTTTTTTTTTATCGCTATCTCCCCCCCCCCCCCCCATTCCGAGGATTTCTCGGAATTTTGAAGCGGGTTTTTTTCGTACATGATCCCTTAGTCATGCCATTGCATTAACATAATCATATACGTATATTATATATTTTAATTTCTGGTAGTCATTGTGTACTCGCATGGCAGTGCTATCAAAATAATAAAAACCCGATGTCATAAATTTTTCGACGTCGAGTCACGCTTTCATTTCCCAGCTTACATTTATAAATTCAATACTATTTATGGCAAAAGAAAGTAAAGTTTAGTGGTCATTACTCCAACAGTTCAGAGTAAGTCATCACTCAGTGATTTAAAGGTAAAGTAGTTGTGAGGCAATCAGTACGTCAGCGATGAGTGTCCAGTATTTTCGCTGACCCATTCGGAAGAAAATATAATTTTATGCGTTTTAAAGAAATAGTTCTCTTGCCTGTTGTCCATTGAGCTCTACTGATTCAACAACGTTTATATGGTCCTGTTGTTTCTGAAGCAGAGATTCGAAACTGTTCGAGACTGTTAAAACTTTTATCAACATTTAGTAAACTTCCAGCAAGGCTCAGTACAAATGGATTCACTTTTATTATGCATTTGCCCCTGTGTGTCCATCTCCTCCAATATTTAATTGCGTACTTTAGTTTGCATTAACCTGTCAATGCTATATCTTCGCCTGTACATGTGTTTGTATTCTACAGTTTATGTGCGGCGCACTATTGAATGTACTACAAAGTAACACCAGACATTACACTTACACGTGAACCTTAGTTTAAGTCTCAATTTGGCACCTATATTTTTGGCTTCTAATTCAGGGGGATTCAAATTATGGTGTATGACTGAAGACTCTTTTTGCAATATATATATATATATATATATATATATATATATATATATATATATATATATATGTATGTATGTATGTATAAAATATATATATATATTTTACATAGACACAGACAGACAGACATATAGACAGAGGGGGAGTTTCACATCTGCAAGATGACGTATCATCATTAAAATATGTTTCCATTGATATGCATCTCGATAATTTTGAACTTCTCCGGGAATTTCATTCTTTTGTTCATCAGTTTAGTTCAAGCCAAGCGAATAAGGTTAAATTTTATTAAAGAAAAAAAAAGAAACAGCTAGGTCTGCAGAAAGTCTTTAATGTCTGCATGGTATTTGTGGTTACAGGCTTTGTTTTGATAACAAAGCCGTATCATTATTTCCCTTCGGTCATTTTTCCATCATATCCTCCACAGTGCCTTTGGTACCTCCATAAACGTGTCTGAAAATTTCTCATTTATGTAAATTTATGTATAAATTTGTTCCTTGGCATGTCAAGGGGCCATCAGAGTTATCGAATAGGCGAAATGTTACATTTATGCTATACAGTTTGGCTTCGTTCATCACTTCGCTATTTTTAATTCACCTTAAGTTTCCATTTTCTTGTTAGACAAATATTGCTTGCTGGAAAGCTGCTTTTTTACGTTCATTTCATTCCAAGCCTAGCTCTTATACAAAATAGGACCTGCAATGCCACATCTTCCCTGTAGCTCTCAACCAAACCAAAGATAAAAAAACAAGCAAACAAAAAAACAAAAAGAAAATCCCGCCCCATAGCCGAACCAGTCACTGTCTATGTTCGCACATGTAATGTGTTACCCTACTCTTATATTTTCCAGTACTCTTGTGTTCCAAGTGCATGTTGATATCTCCTATAAACTGTTTCTTACCTCGATATCTATACATTTATTAATTATCAGTCATTCATCACCTCTTTGGTGACAAGAAAAGTTAATTATGATGTAAATTGTGACACACTTATATGTGCAAACTTAATAATATTTTCTCCGTGAAGCGAAATTTTTGGGGTTTTCCTGCTTCAAGCACTAGAGAGCTACCAGACTATTTGGTACAAGGGGGCCCATATGTGCTTAGCCTATAAATCAATTGACATATTATCTTGTGATGTTAATGTATAGTAGGCATAGCCTTTGATGCGAGTGTCAGCATTAGAAAGTATCAAATGACGTGGGTGGATCAAGCATTAGCACCTAGTCGCTACCTCCTTCTAGCGGCCATTTACTTAACCAGTCTAGAGGGTGGAGGCCTTGGTTCCTTGAGCAGCTGGACGAACCCATCTGCCATATAGCCTTTCTTTTTGTGAGACACTGTTCCACAAATTAAAGTACTGTGCCCAATATCTCTATACCCCCACTGAAATAGTGTCGTAACCTGTGGCAGAGACGTAGTGGGTACGGAAAGTGATTGTTGGAATCTCGCGCGACACCACCAAATCTGAACTGGCAACATGGCGCTTTGAGGCCCCTAAGGGATAAAGTGTGTGTTGCAATCTGGAAGGCCTCTAGAGGCGACCTGGTCACTGGTGACTGCAGACATTAATTAAGGAAAGACGCAACATGGGCAACAAATGTTACATACTTTGCGATGTTTATTTAGGTTACTCTCAAATCTGGAAAGTTTTTCTATTCAGTAGAAACCCATTTTCAGCCCCAGAAGCGTTTTTGCGAGGCCTAGGTTCCAGAGATGTTTCAATAATGCGAGTTCGTGAATCGATTTCATTTATCAGACTTGATCAACAGTATTTTCTGAATAGACACGAATCATTGACATAATTTCCACAAAGCCATGTAAGTTTGACACCTTGGTCTGAATAGAACTGTGGATATTTCCCGGGATACTTGAGAAGAAAGGGAAATGGCACTGCCCATTTGCGCATGCGCGGTAGTTGTCAGAAGAAAATATGGGTAAACAGAAGGGAAATGAGGCAGCGGAGGAAGCCATGGTAATCCTTATCAGCATGTGCTGCCATATTTTCCAGGACCAGAGCAGAGATAAAGGGTCCACCACACACTCTCTAACAGCTGTGATGGGTCCCTGTTCCTGGGTATATCCCCATACAATCATTGTTTGTACTCTCTTCCGCGGGGGGGGGGGACTTTCCCACACAGAACTTATCCCCGCCTCTAAGGCTCACACATTTCCCATGGGAGACCCTATGGGAACCCTTATGAGGGGTACCACCATTCCCTTCCTCCCTGTGCTCTGGAAATCTAATTTACTCCATTGCTGTGTAGCTCCATCATTTCATTCTTTTTCTCCCAGAATTTTACCAGGTAGTCCTGTACTCTATTAGTACCTTTTCTGCGTCTCATAGAACCACCCGTTAAACTTAAAACCCATGCTACACGATCCACATTCTCTAAACACCGAATTTCTTCTAAACCCGTGTTATTATAATCTTCCCAGTGCCACTTTTTTTTCTTAAATGTTACCTTATCTCTCTATATGCATCACACCACAATAACCAGAGATCCGCTGTCTCACCTGCCACTTGTCTACAAAACTTACATTTTTCATTACAACCTCGTTGTCCACTTCTGTTTTTTCTTTTCTTAATTGATTCCTCCTACCCCAGTTTGAAAAAGAAGCTTGGATCCCTTTCCTCCATCCCAACAAATACTTTTCTTTGGCTTTTCTAATGCCTGTATGCTATTAATGTACTCTTTTCTATGATTCCTTTTTTCCAGTCCTCTTTCCAGCCCTCTGTAAGGGCCCTCAGACACTGACCAGCCGGCCGGGCGATTTTGGGCTCGTACGAGCATCGTGCAAGTGTTTCAAGCCGCCCGTACAGGTGTTTGTTCAATGTGTCTCACCGGCGGCCCGAGTTCGGAAAATCGCACTGGTTTTGAAACTCGTACAGACGTCGTACGAAATTTTTTTGAAACTGTCGTGCGAGTCCGAGCCGATTGGTGTTTTAGCCTGTTGTAGTTTAGAAACTAGTATACAGGGGGTACTCTTGTCTGTCATTTTACCATGTGTCTTGGTCATAAAAGAGGAGAACGTGAGATCTTGATCTGAAAATATGCCTTCTGGCCGTTCAAAAAGGAGAACACGTTGTGTTCCACCATCAACTGAACCCAAATTATTGGAAGATGTCTGGTTACACCAGAAAGACAGACACAAATTCGCAAAACGACACCAAAGTCTCTGCATGAATTCCAGTGTGACGGAATCACCAAAATATGACATATTTTCATCTTTGATGAAACTTTTCTCGCCAATATGTACAATATGTCTTCTACGATTATACATATTATGTAATCTATTGGAATCATTTTGCTACTCTTTTAAGATTTTTATATTGAGCACTATTGCCTGCGTGACGGAACCACAAAACCCAGCCATTAAATTTCACTGACAGCATAATGCAAAAGTTTAGCCCCCCGGTATACTGTTTTGCAGAAAATATAGATATGTATTACAATAGCAATTATTTTTATATTCAAATATCACCATTGTGATGAAAACCAAAATACTTTATTGTGAACTTGACTGAAATGTAAAACACATCACGTGACGGAATCACAATTTGGGCGTGACAGAAACACAAAATTTACACATTCACCAGCACAAGGCCCTAAAAAATTGTTCATTCAAACGTGTTTAATTTCGGCCAGAGTGCACTTGCTACCATTTATTTGCTCAGCTACTTACATTAGTAGCTTTACTTAGTTTCAAAACTATATTTGTCCATAGTTGTTTTATTGTACATGTATAGAAGATGTTTTAAGCCTCCTGGAAAATATATTTTCCGAAATTGACCATGCAGTTATATCTTGTAAATGGCCAAGAAACAATAAGTATATATCATATAGATTATTTCAAAGTGTCATTATTATACACTAACTTTAACCAAGACTGAAATTAAGACAATGGACTTTTTATTTGTATTGTATTTGAGTCTTTTTGTCCAGAATCACTTCCTAGTAGTCATTACCCTATTCCGAAGTCCGAACTTTTTACTCTCCATTAGCCAACCTTTCACTGTCCAACCTGTCTACATATGGAAGTACTATTGTCTATACTGCACCCGTTCTCCTGTAGAATTTTGACATAGGCTGTATTAGCCCAAATAAATTATATGGTCTTCAGCGGGCAACTACTCAGAACGTGTTTCAGAGCCTATTCCCGTAAATGTCTCTCTGTGAAGCGGCTCCTTGTCCAAGCTAAATATTCAGTGAAGACAACCCGCATTATTAATGAATGAATATGAAAGTGGCAAATTATGAATAAGCTATATACTTAGAGTTTTGCTTATAAATGCTGAGCTTCATTATAATGAAGAATACATGTCAAACCAAACATAGTTACTAAATTTGTATAAGGGCCCTAACACACTGACCAGCCGACCGGGCGATTTTGGGTTCGTACGAGCGTCGTGCAAGTGTTCCAAGTCGCCCGTACAGGTGTTTGTTCAATGTGTCTCACCGCCGGCCCAAATCGCACCGGTTTTGAAACTCGTACCAACGTCGTAGAGATTTCTTTGATATTGTCGTGCGAGTCCAAGCCGATTGGTGTTGCAGCCTGTTGTAGTTTAGAAAATTGTATACAGGGGGTGCTCTTGTCTGTCATGTGACCATGTGTCTTGGTCATAAAAGAGGAGAACATGAGATCTTGATCTGAAAAGATGCCTTGTGGCCGTGGAAAAGGAAAAATTCTCGGTGTGTTCGACCATCAACTGAACCAAAATTAATGGAAGATGTCAATAAAACGTCACCGGGTCCTGAGATTATGGTTACACCATAAAGGCAGACATAAATTTGCAAAACAACACCAAAGCTTTGCATAAGTTCCAGCATGACGGAATCACAAAATTTGACATATTTTCTTGTTTGACCAAACTTTTCTCGCCAATATGTAATTATGTCTTCTACGATTATAATGTATTGGAAGAATTTTTCTACTCTTGCAGACTTTATCATACCACTTAAAGGTGCACCTGTTTTTAGAATTATATTTAGCACTATTGCCTGCGTGACGGAATCACAAAAACCAGCCCTTAAAAATTTCACTTACAACACAATGCAAAAGTTTTGCCCCCGGTATACCTTTTTGCAGAACAAAAAACAGCTATGTATTACAATAGCAATTATTTTTATATTCAAATTTCACCATTGCGATAAGAACCAATATACTTTATTGTGATCTTGACTGAAATATAAAACACATCACGTGACGGAATCACAATTTGGCCGTGACGGAATCACAAAATTGACAAAGCCACTATCAAAAGGCCCCCCACCCCCAAAAAAGTTCATTCAAACGGTTTTCATTTCTGCCAGAGTGCACTTGCTACCATTTATATGCTCAGCTGCTAACATTGGACAGCTGAACTTAGTTTCAAAACTGCACTTGTCCATTGCTATTTTATTGTATAGAAGATGTTTGAAACCTTCTGGAAAATATATTTTCCGAAATTGATCATACAGTTATACCTTGCAAATGGCTAAGAACCAACAAGTATTCTTGGTGTCAGCGTGACGTCACAGGTGTACACATCTGAGAGCCTAGCTAGGTGAAAACATCCCATGCTCTCCATTCACTTAGATGTTAAACTTTGCATTTTTAAATCTCCAATATGGATACAATTGCGGTCTTCATGATTCCAAATTTTGGACACGAAGAAAAGAACGTCCAATGTATGAAACTATGTAATTTTGAGAATATTATATCCCCATAAAATGTATTTGAGCAGTTTTTTTTTCTGACATGGTTTACAAAGAATATACAGGTTGCCAGAGTGTGCTTTCACCCAGCTTTGTGTGGCTGCAGGTCTGTTGTTCACTCCTTTTCATTGGCTGAGCAGTTAAAGTGCCAGGATGGTGAATCCAAGAATATATCATAGAGAATATATTGAAGTAACATTATTATACACTCACTCTAACCAAGACTAAAACAAGGACAATTGGCTTGTATTTGTATTGTATTTGAGTCTTTTGTCCAGAGCCACTTCCTACTAGTCATTACCCTATTCCGGAATCCGAACTCTTTGCTCCCTATTAGCCAGCCTGTCACTGTCCAAACTATATACATATGGAAGTGCTATTGTCTATATTGCACACGTTCTTCTGTAGAATTTTGACATAGGCTGAATTAGTCCAAATAAATTAAAGGGTCTTCAGCGGGCAACTACTCAGAACATGTTTAGGAGCCTATGCCCGTGCATGTCTCTCTGAGAGACATGCAAATAGCTTGTCCAAGCTAAATATTCAGCACAGTCAACCCACATTATTAATGAATGAATATGAACGTGGCAAATAATGAATAAGCTAAATACTTGAAGTTTTGCTTATAAATGCGGAGCTTCATTATAATGAAGAATACCTGGCAAACCAAATATAGTTACTAAATTTGTATAGTACAAGTTAACATACGAACAATTTGAATAACCCCTGAACCAGTATGTCTCTTAGATAAACCACCTGCCAGTGTATAACTGAAGTAGAAACAAACTGCGACATAATATTCAGTCCCAGTGATTGTAAAATAAACAGTTGCAGCTAAACCAGCTGTACAAATCCTAACAAGTACTGCAACAATGGACATCCTGCACCAGAAATGTAAAACAAATCCCATGATGACACCTGCTCCTCACTTAGAAAGTCTCCAAACAATAAAGCTCTATTTCGCTGTCAACCCTGAGTCAATGTTTCAACATAATGGGTCAGGTTTATGACATTTCAAATTTGAGGGATTTTTTCCATTGAGTTTATGTGTACTTAGACATGGCAGAAAAGAATGAAAGTCATTAACAGTAAAGTCCAAAACATGTTATCAAAACACCAGTTTTCGTAACCAAATTTTAAGTACAATTACGCGAGCTTGTAACTTTCGTAGGTAGCTGCTTGCTACCTATGGCCCCTGGGGGTTCAACCTGACAGAAAACAAGCTAGCCTAAATGTCTGAAAGGTAAATATTAAGCAGAATGGTGCCAAAAGATAAAATTAAGTAGCAAAATAGTGAAGTGTAAAATCTCTTAAATTATTGAAGCCAAACTTTCTAAAAACCTATGAATATTAACAGCAAAATTTTTAAGGCAAGTCAGAAAAGAATGAAAGCCAAGAGAATGCAATCAAAATATAATTTTTCTTAACCAAATATCAAGTACAATTAGGCAAGCTTGTAACTGTCGTGGGTAGCTGCTTGCTACCTATAGCCCTTAGGGGTTTAACCTAACAGAAAGCAACAAAAAGGTGTATATTAAACACAATGATGCCAAAGGATAAAATTAAATAGCAAAACATGCAAGTCTAAAATGTCTCATATAAATGAAGCCAAACTTTCTAACCATCTTTGAATATTTACAGCAAACTTTGTAGAAATATTTATTCAAAAGTACACCTTTAAATCATGCTCATCGTTTTTTTTTCAGTGTGGGGAATACTGTCAATTGCAGAAAAGTTGAGGCAGTATACGTAGGAACAACGGGAGGATTTTTTTTATCATCAACTGTTTATTTCTCGAATATCTGCCTTATAATATTTCCTCCTTTTATTGGCAGAATGCCAATGGTTAGCGCCTTATGTGAGGATAACATATATTTGTTAAAAATTGTACTTTCGCAGAGTGATTTGATTGAATATACTAGTTTAATGATAATAAACAACTATTCTTTGGTGATTCCATCAAGCACACTTTGGTGGATATCATATTGTGCAAGTTCTGGGCACTAGAATGAAAAATTCAATTTGGGGTTTTAAACGTATATATTTGTTTCATGAAATAGAGTGTAGGTTATGGCACTATGGTTACCCTATGCGATTTTATACGACAGGAAAGAAACAAACGATGTGACGGAATCACACAATAACCCGTGAAACGAAAATATCTGTTTGCATTATGCTTTTAAGGCAGACAAACAAATTAACTCTGAAGACGGATTTGAAGATACATAGATTATTGTAATTTGTATTGAAATTATTCAACCATAAGTGGGAGCTATGTGATTCATTCACGCAAAAAAGTGATTCCATCACTTTATAGGCCCATGGCTTAGATGTGGCTAAAAAGATTGACAGATTCTGAAGCAGACTCGAATTTTAGCATTGACTACGAAATACGAACAAATAACTAATAAAACTGTAGCAACCAGCTTGAAAACTTATGTATTTACGTGACGGAATCACCGAAACAAACCAACACCACATGTTCGTTCATGATAAGTATGAGATAAGTTGATCGCTAAATAAATACATGTATTCTAATGCACGAGGCCGTACTCTTAATTATGGTATCAAACTTATCACATAGTCTGTTCTGTCTTTCTTGATAATGATTGTGAATGTTGAATTTCATTCAGGCCTGTTACGGCGGTAAAGCAGTAAAGTACTTCCGGTAGTTTTGCACCTAAATAGACTTGCAGCAATGTAGGAAATCATCCCTTAATGTTTGTAAAATGTATGTTTAAAAAAAACTATGGAATTGTAGCGCTCTTTTTATGTGGCCGAATAAAAAATATTGAAATGAAAGAAAAATCGCCTTTTTGCCCCCCCCCCCCCCCCCAATCCATGTTTGAAGAGTACAACAGTGTTGTCACCTGTGCGGATCCCTGACTCACAAACTTACAACATTATGAGACGAGGGGCACATTCTCTTCTCACATTGGTAAAGACACACCAACAACAAGAAATCGTTGGTCTTTTAACAAAAAGAAGCAGCTCGTACCCTTGTGGAGAAGAAGAAATCCATCGATACGATTCGACACACAAGGACTACCGCAATACGTGCCTAGGACTGGACACATTCAAGCGATTATCTATCATATTAGGAATAGATGGGGAGAACGATATTTTTGCGTCTGTTTAAGTGAAAAGAAGCATATTCACCTCAAAATTGTCAAACAGACTGCAGGCCTAAGCATGATAATAATTAGCACAGGGCAAGTTGTGTCAAGACGCAATATGGGCCTCATACCCAAAATAAGCACTTCACAAAGTCAGGTGTACATGTAATTAAGGAAACCTGTTACAAAATAATGTGACAGGTATCAGAACAATGCTGAAAATCTATATATGCTGCATGTCGATCATGTGATCGAGGTTGGTAGTCACGTGAACAAACTCAGCTCCAAAGCAATGGAAAATACGGTAGGTCATATAGAATCCAGTCCGTTGATTTTCTTATAAGATAAACATGCACCCACATACCCAAGGGATCGTGGCTAATTTTAGGTCATCTCAGTGTTTCTGGCTTAAAAGAACTGTATTGTGTAGATATACACGTGCGACGCAAATACTTGCACTAGTGTGGAAACCCTTGCGGCAATATCAAAAGCATGTCAGAAAAAAATGAAAGTCATTGACATTCAAGTCAAAGACATGTTATCAAAACACAATTTTTCTTCACCAAAGTTTAAGTACAATTAGGCAAGCTTGTAACTTTAGTGGGTAGCTGTTTGCTGCCTATGGTCCTAACAAGTCTAAAATTTTAAAATAATTGAAGCCAAACTTTCGAACAGCCTTTGGATATTAACAGCTAAATTTGTAATGCAATCACAAAATAATGAAAGCCAAGACAATGCAATAAAAATGTAATATTTCTTAACCAGATATCAAGTACAATTAGGCAAGCTTGTAACTGTCGTGGGTAGCTGCTTGCTTGCTCTTGGGGGTTTAACCTGACACAAAGAAAATCAGCCTAAACTGTCTGAAAGTTGAATATTAAACAGAATGATTCCAAAGGATAAAATTAAATAGCAGAACATGCAAGTCTAAAATCCCTAAAATTATTGACGCCAAAATTTCTAACTGTCTTTGGATATTTACAGCAAAATTTGTAGACATGTTTAATCAAAAGTACACCTTTAAATCCCCTTGACTCAGGTTTATTTTGAATAAATTTGGTTCTAGATGCAAAGGCCTACAATTTAAAGCAAATACGACCAAATCTCAAAATTTGTGACCAAAATGTATTATATCCAATACTTTCCGAAACTTTACTGTCTGGGTAAGGATAGTTAACTTCTTCAAAGTTAAACTCATCCATTTTGTGATAGACTTGAATGCAAAACCTGTCATTAGTAACCTGTATATACAAATCCAGACGCACATCTCTGATACCATCTGAATTGTTACCATCCAAAGGGATATCTTTTGGGTAAACATCTTTAGCAATTTCACAGAAATTTTGTACATTTACACAAGCAATATCATCAATATATCATGGGTTGTTTGACAATTTTGTAGCCATTTTTAAGTCCTTTTTCATCAATTTATTCATATATTTAAATTCAAGACAGGCTAAATATAAATCTTCCCATAACGGGGAGCAATTGCTACCCGTTGGAATGCCTTTTATTTGTTGAAAAATCAATGGTCCACATTAAACAAAAGTGCTATCGCAAAGAAGTTTAATAGCATCTATCATAGTTTTAACAGTGTAAGATTTAACGTTACTTTTTGAATATTTATTGTGAGACCAATATGCTTTCTTTGAATATGAATCTATATTTATGTATGGTTTACAATTATGTATAAACATTGTCCTTATTTATTCTGAAACAGAACTTTTGACTTCATCTATGGTAGATTTGTCTAAAAAAAAATAAAAACATTTGATATTTTTTGGCTTTTAAATCTTTGATTTTAGATTGAAACTTTGGAATTGTATTTGACAGAGTTTGCCCAATGTTTTCCCTCACTATAACTTTTCATAATTAACTGGACTACATTTTAGAAACATACCTGGCAAATAAAGAAAATATATGAGTAAGGGAACTTTATACTTAAATTGACCTAAATCAAATAAATTTGTAGCTACTTCGTGGTCTGTTTTGGTTCATTTTTTTTTCGGTGGTGCTTAAAAATAAATAAATATATATATATAAAGCAAACCAGTTAAGAATTTGCGTGTTAACGCAGAAATTTCATTTTACTTTAAAGATTACATGGAGGTGGCAATGTTTGTTTTAGTTTAAAAGGTATGTGATCAACACGTGAAACGCGTCCTGTATTTTGTTCTCTGAAAGTATTGATTAGTTGTAAATTAACTGTCAAAAACTTTGGACATAAAGATAAGTAGGCTTACCTATTCATATGGGGGTTTTTGACTACCTGGATGCCCCTTATTAGCTTATTGAATAAACTAATGTCAGGTACGAGCTTTACCCATATTACCCCTTCTGTGGGGGAAATACGCTTTGGCACCTAAATAGACTTGCAGCAAAGTAGGAAATTATCCCTTAGTGTTTGCAAAATGTAAATAAAAAAAATCGCCTTTTTGCCCCCCCCCCCCCCCCCCCACTTCCGTGGAATTCATGTTTGAAGAGAACAACAGCATTGTCACCTGTGTGGACCCCTGACGTAAAAACTTACAAAATTATAAGACTGGGCGCACATTCTCTTCTCACATTGGTAAAGACATACCAAGGACAAGAAATCTTTGGTCTTTCAACAAAGACAACCAGCTCGTAGCCTTGGGGGGAAGAACAAATCCATCTATACCATTCGACACATAAGGATTACCGCAATACGGGGCTAGGAATGGACACATTTAAAAGATTATCTATCTTATTAGGGATAGATAGGGAAAACGGTATTTTTGCGCCTTTTTCAGTGTAATGAAGCATATTCACCTCAAAATTGTCAAGTGGACTGCAGGCCTAAGTATTATAATTAGCACAGGGCAAGTTTTGTTAAGAGGCAGTAGGGCCTCCTACCCAAAATTAACACTTCACAAAGTTAGGCCTACATGTAATTAAGGAAAACTAACCAAATAATGTGACAGGTATCGGAACAATGCTGAAAATCTATATATGCTACGTGTAGATCATGTGATCGAGGTCGGTGGTCACGTGAACAAACTCAGCGCCAAAAATACGGTAGGTCAAATTGAATCCAGTCCGTTTATTTTTTGTAAGATAAACAAGCACCCACATATCCAAGCGATCGTCACTAATCTCAGGTTATCTCAGTGTGCCTGGCTTAGAAGAATTGCATTGTGTAGATAAACACGTGCAACGCAAATACTTGCATGAGTATGGAAACTCTTGCGGCAATATCAAAAATTTTTGATCGAATCGTGCCTGTTTGAAAATCGGCGCGGATTTGCCACTCGGCGTTGCGCTGAAACACATTGACCGTTAAAAGTCGCACGGCGTTTGAACGACGTTCTTGCTAATCCTGAATCGGCCGCTTGAATGTCAGTGTGTTCAATCTCGCTAATATGTTTCATCGCGGCTACTAGCCCTTGCGTGTTTAACTCGTACGAGTCGACGCAAGCTTGTGCTGGCCGACAATTACTCGGCCGGCCAGTGCAAATTCCAATGTGTTAGGGCCCTAACAGTTTTACTTATACACTCTTTCCAAGGCTATGTCATGTATTCACATGTACACGTGCGCTGATGGTACAAGAGCTTGCCGACGTTTGCTATTAACCATTTCCCTGCTTAAGGTAGCGTCGGTAAACCTCCGCGTGTATACCGCTGCGGTCTTTAACCCGCTCTTCTGTCAAGGATAATATTTTTACACCCATGAAACTATATATATTTATTTTCGCCACGATCTCTAGATTTCATATGTGCTATAAAAATTCGGAAAAAGCGCACCCTTGAGACAAGAGCCGGGCTATAGCATGAGGGTCTGTTTTCAAGATTTTTCGAGGCGCAAATGAATAAAAATTTCCGTACAACCTTGAAATTTTGTGAAATGAAACTTTATATAGGTGCCCAGGTTCGGCATTTTTGTTTTTTCTCTAAAAGGAATAGTTATCATTTTATCAGCTGTAGAAAGGGTATCTTCTCAAATTAACCACTTCTCTGAGTTTAGAATTCCGAAAACCGCACAAAAAATCAAAATATATCCAAACGCAGGATGCCGCACCTAAGTTATATTGTTATCTTTTCGTGCCTTTTTATTTCGTGAAGATCGGTCCACCCGTTTTCGAGAAAATTAAAATCAAAATTAGGAAAGTCGTCGCCAAAACGAAACCGCAAAAAAATGCCCCAAAAGGAAATCTGGCCGTGTTTGGTGGCATTTTCGGCGGTTACTTGAGCTGTATTCACTCCATCGTTACGACTCTTCTTGTGTGAAAAGAAACCATGTGCTACTATACGTTCTATGCATTGTCATAAAAAAATGAACATTAAAAGCCGTCAATTAATCACAATCTTTGAAGTCATTCCACTAAAACTTGAACTATTCTGTGGTTTCCTTGTGATGGTTTCTCATGTGTCCCGCTACAAAGACAATGAGAGAGGTGGGGCGAAGGGGGATAACCATAATCGCATTATCACCCCGGGCAACCAACTTTGGCCCCCGTGTTCAAAATGGCGGCGATGACAAACAACAACACGCGGTTTTACAGTTTGTTTGACAAGTTTACAAATATGACATCGCTCACTGCTCATATGTTGGATCAAACATTGGGGACCAGCAAATTTGGCATCGCTTCCGACTCATACAACAGATCAAAGAAGCGAATGGCTTTATTAACACGATGGCAGTGCTTCACTTTGCACAGTGTTTCGGAAAGTTTTGTACAACTTTGTACGACCTGACCAAATTTCAACGCGAAAACCATGTGACGGTCAAGGAAGGAGAAAAAAAATGGGAAACTTCTTCGCTGGACAGAATTGCTAGATAGCGGGTTGAGAACCAGAGGGAGATTGATAGTAAAGCTAGTTATACCGCAAGGAGTACATCAATTGCAACGGGACGCAAATTTGCGGACGTTTCGACCGGGACAGTTGTCAGTGACCAGGCAGACACGGTAGACGTTGCCGGAGAAGGCGAGTGGCATACCGAGGGGCGACCAGATCCGTCGGATTGCGAGTTTATTGACAACGCTGGGGATCCAGCACCGGATTTCAAAGGATACATGGGCCATGCTGGGCCACTGTGACGACCCACCCTCACAAGACCAGTGTCCAACAGGCCCTACAAGCTGGTGCAAATTCCAAGTCGACCAAACTTTAGGGACAAACAGCTACCGGTAAGTAGGTTTTTTTTTTTTTTTTTTTTTTACAAGATTCTAATTACCAATTACTCAATTTGGGCAAAAGGTTTCAGATAGTTGTATATAACATGGGCCATCATATATAATTGTCCTGAAGATAGTGCTGGATTCTTTTACTGTTATACAAACATTGAAATTCTGAAAGAGAGAACCTTCATCAGCGGTTACTGTATGGGGCATAATGGGGGATTAATGGTATGGGAGTATCAAAGGATGCAAACACAATGCAGGTGCGTTCTGCCTTTGTTTTGCTGGTATGGTTCATATACAAACACTGTCAGATGTTAACCTTGGCATTTCATAGCTTCCATTGTGTTCATGGCTTTTGTTATGCCTTCATAATGCTGTCACAAATAGGTACCAAAGTGTCCTTGTTTTTTTTTTTTTTCCAACAAGAGAATAAGCATATATGATAAATATTACAGCCACTTGTACAAGTGATTATTGTGGAGGGAGCAAAATAGAGGTAATATGGTAATCTTCATTTCAAAATAGCTAAATTTTATTTTCAGGCCACCAGCACAGCCACGAGCTCCAGCGGTAGTGGAATCAATGCGACCGCTGTTCACCACACTGACACAAGTGACAGACAAAGAGCTTTTGTGGGGTCTTGTTCACTGGGAGCTGCACAAAAAGACAATAAAGCATTACATCATGTGGTGTGGACGATAGGGACACCCGAAAGAATGTCCAACTCAGGAGGAGTAGATGTGTACAACCCATGTGAAACAAATGGACTATATTTCATGTAAAGTTACACATGCAGGGGTCCAAGTGAAAAAAGAAAACAGTCTCATATCAAGCGCAAAAAGTAATGAGTCGACTGTTGAGCAATAAATTTGAATGCCATCAAAGTGGCAACATTGGACATTACGTAAAAGTCAGTCCTAGTTTTTTGGACTTTGTTAGAATAAGATTTCCAGTGTCTCTGCCAAATGCGACAATAATTGACCTTGTTTTGTTTTTTGTTTTTTTTTTTTGTTGACATTTTTGTCATAGTGCAGATCCCGACCCGGGACCCCATAATTCTTAATAAATATGTAAAGTTTCATATCCAGTGCAAAACTAAAAAGTGGACTGTTGAACCATAAATTTGTGTGCTGTCACAGTCGAAACATTGGACATTGCAGTCTGGCAGACTTGAAAAATAAGATTTCCGGTGTCGCTGCTAAAGGAGACAATAATTGACGTTTTTTTTCGGTGCAGCTTTCAGACCAGGACCCTATGGTCTTGAAACAGTGCACTACCTGTATATATTTGTATAAAAAAGAATGGGATTTCAACAAATAGTCGTTTTTGTTGTCATGTTTTTAATGTAAAAACAGCTTGGTGGCCTGGTGTTTTCCTCATCGACATCTATAGGATAAAATGCCCACCCACCCCCACCCCCCCCCGAAAAGGCCAGTTAGGAACAATATGGTATATTGTACAAGTAGTTCCGTACCAATCATTGGTTACGACCATTTCATAATTACATTTTTTCAGTGAACTGTATATCAGGGTCAATGATAAAATTTCAATGTAAGTTTTGGCACCACAACAAAACTGCCCAGATATGCTATTTTCCCCTTTTCACCAAACTGTTAGTAGGTTTTCTTCATGTAAAATTTGTGGTAAAGTGTTATGACAATTTTGATATAGAATCTGATAAATGCAAGGATATAACAACAACACTTTTAATTTTGTACAAAAAACAAGTTTATTGACAATATATACAACACTCATTTATCCGCTTTCACCTGTCCATCTTCTTCAGCCCTGTTGAAAGTGTTCGAAATTTTCTACCAATCCACAAGCAATAAACATCAACCAAAAGCCTCATCAAGCTTTGTCTACACCAGTAGTCCATATTTCACATGTCCATTTTCTAAACAGTCGTAATGGCACGACAAAACTCTTCTATGGAAACCTCGTATGTTCCTGGCCAGATTTCCCCTTTCACTTGGTTGGGTAGCATGGTTCTTATCAGCGCAAGGACACATGGCGGAAAGGTGAATTGGCACTCTGCAGGTCCTATTTCCTGATCCTGAAAATGCATAATGAATTATATTATTAATTTATTTCGTATGCATTGTGTAAAAATTAAAAAGCATAAAATTGTGCCAGGACTGATTGTTGCATACTTTTTTTTTCAATCCCATGATCACAAAATTTGACATGAATACCTGGATATATATAAAGATAATGAAATATTATGAGGACATTGTCATTAAATAAATAATGAATACAGAATTATATAATTGATTTTTTTCATGTGCATGCATAAAATTTAAAAATCTTGAAAGTGCCTGCGTCGATTTGTTGCATAATTTCTTCAATCCCACGATCAGGGAGGTTGACATGAATACCAGGCCTTTTAAATTGGATACATGTGAAGATATTAAAATCTTATAATATATGTAAAGATACTGAAATATTATAAGGACGCTGTCATAATAAAACAATGATAATTTGTAATGAACCTGTTATTTCAAATTTGAAACCCATTAGGCAAATTACAATATAATAATAATAATAATAATAATAATAATAATAATAATAATAATAATAATAATAATAATAATAATAATAATAATAATAATAATAATAATAATAATAATAAATTTTGGTTGTGTATTGAAGCTGAAACACATGTCTCTGTCTTTGTCTTTTCCTCTCACTGGCACTGGACGATATTGATACTTGTTTGTTATTACTGAGTAGTTGTCTGAAAAAGGAAACTCGTACCTTCAGCTTATGTAGGCCCATGAACAGTTGTGCAACCACCGTATTTGTTTGTGGGTCTTGTTCTACATTTTCATGGCGGTGATCGACATGACCAGCTGGTTGAAAAACACCTCTGCATTGTACCTGCAAAAAGCACACAAATTGTTTACTGAGGACTCTTGATAATGGATCACCACAAAAGTTTGCAAAAAACACATACATGTATCGAAATACACCTGGCTGAAACCACATTCCCATTACCGGTCAGCATTGCCATTACTACCTCAGATCTCCGTCTTGATTCGTACTCGTAGGTATAGGTTCCAACGGCCGCAGTTTACGTGACACTTACTCACGCAGTTCAACAAGCCTGCATGAAATGTATGACTTTGTAGCATTAAAACACCAAATACTTTACATTTTCCAGTTGCCCGGTCCGGACCAGAAGCGGCTTGTGCTCAAAGGTCGTCTGCTTCAGTATTTTGACTAACTACAAAAGTAATAGTAATAAAAACAGTTTAAGAATTGTAGAAGAGCCCTGTCATAATAATATGACCCACACCAAGGAAAAGCTGCTCACTCAGTCTTAATTCAATAAAAGAAGGGTTGAAGTCAGTGGTCCGTCATTCCTTATTTCTTTAGAGTTGTTTCTCTGCTAATCACCCTTTTCAGTTTGCTCTTTCCTTTTCGTTACAGTGTTAGACAAATTTACAGTCAGTTTATTTGCGAGACACCTACCTTCCCGAAGGCCGGACGAGTAAGTTTCATCCTCTTTCATAACTCAACCAACCGGCAATCTGAATTTTCAGTGTTATGGGAACTTGGACGTGTCCATAAGCTCTCCAATAGTAGTACTACTTGGCTGTTGATATATTCTGGAGAATGAAAAACTGAAAGGTCTCATTTGTTTCACATTGGGATATTTTTGAGGTTGTGCGTGTAAAGAAGCATACCATCAATCCTTCGTCTCTCAAAATCAGAATTCTGTCGCCTGTGATCCCCACGCTATCTCATGTGCTGACAGAAGTCCACTTGAACCCAAAAGTGCACCCAACACTGGATGCATCCCATGCTAAACCAGTGGGAGCGGCTCTCTTTTTTCATGCAGAGTATATTAAATGGCTGAACTGAGTAGGCGGATGACCTGTTCAGTTAGTTTGTCTAAATAGTTGCAAATGTGATATATTATTAATTACTAGCACAACAATAGATGCGCTCCCATGGATTTCTGTAAATTCACTTAATGGAACGCAATTTTAAATTTATTTATTTGTCTGATGGCACAAAACCATAAAAATAAAAAGTTGAAAAATAAATTATAGTGTCAAAAAGTAGACACAAGTATCACGTTCGGATGAAAAACGGCGAATCATGATACCGATCTTAGAGCTATTAATGATAGTGCGTAAACATTTCAGATACATTTTCCAACGAATTCCTTTACGCGTGCATGGGTACTATTTCTCCTCGCCGGATATTACTTCAGATTTTCATCGTCTATTCCGGTTTACTATTCAAAGGTAAGTATGTGGTTTATGTCAAATTATACATTCATGGAACTTTGAAGGCCAAAGAGAAAAGCCAGGAAACACAGTAAAATGATATGTCAAACAGAACGCAATGCAGAAGCATTAAAACCTACACGACAACACTAAAACATTTACGTTTAGATGAAGGTTTTGTGTTTTGCACTAAACATTACTCTTTGACTGCTGTCATATTTCTTCATCAAAGATCTGATGTCACAGAATGTCTGCGTAACTCCACAACGCTCTCTTTCCAATCTTTTGGGAATCTTTTCCGAGACCAAAGGCCGAAACACATTATTTACACACTTTGTAAAGTTTTGCCCCCCCCCCCCCCCAAAAAAAAAGTTCTGGAGTCAGAGCCCATTTTAAAACCTATTCGAACGAGGAAAAGAATGATAGAACGCAAATCAATGACGCTGATTTGAGATTGTACAATTCGTACTGATACATGATGATGTATCTTCATGCATGGAATTTTGTTTTGCTAGTTAAGTTACCCGGATTTTTTTCTCCAGTCACGATTAAGGATTATAACAGTGCAACAATAAAACAAATTATGCGCAGTTACATCCTCTAACCTGAAAAGTGGTATAGTTCTTCCATTTGTTCCGGCTCTTACTGTAACATTGCCATGGATCCACGCCTACATGACAGCCGCTACATTTATAGTCTATTGTCTTTAATTTTTGCTTCTGTATAAGTTTGCAAAAACGCGTGAGGATCTGAAATTATCTGCAATGACGAGCCGTCGTTTTCATATAAGAACTATCCACAGCTGCTTCACAAATTTTTCCCCTCAAATTTGTGTCAAATTTTATACATTGTCAGTGTTAAATACGTTTCGTATATTCAAATTATTCGCGTATGTCCACATCCCTGATATCAATATGCTTCTTAATCTGTAAACCTCCGTATGTATGGATCACGATTTCACAAATTGCGCTGCACACATGTATATGTAAATAAAAACCCACAAAAAATACTGCCTTTTTGTTAAATTATATATATATATATATATATATATATATATATATATATATATATATATATATATATATATATATATATATATATATATATATATATATATAAATGTATAACACTGTAGCCACAGACACTCCTGTCTGTCTATTCACGTATCTTACTGTAAAATGCACAGTGGACTCTCCCTATTAAGACCACCTAAGGGACTAAGAGAAACACAATCTGGAACTGTTAATTGGTGTTGTTCATATGGAAAATCTCATTACTGAAGTGGTCTTAATAAGTGAAACCATTGTAATGTACAGTCCATATTTCAGGCGATTCCGAAGAAAATGTGGCCCTGAATAGACCAGCGGAACAGAGCACAGACTTGAAATACGCGCCTGGTCTTGCGGTTGATGGCACAGATAATTTGCACGATTGTGCGCGGCCACAGAGACGATATCTCAGTGACGCATGGTGGGTTGTTGACTTGGGCAGGGTTGCAGAAGTATGGAAAGTTAGAGTGGTGCCTGGGAGGACTCGCTCGAGAGGTACGGAGGTCGAATGATTGGCCATTAGAAGCTTGGCTACTGAAGAGACACATATTGCTACGTTGATAATTCTGGTGGAGATTCGATAACGTTTGCCTTCAAACCAGACCGAGCTATCAGAGTGTTTAATGTTTAATGTGGAAAGTTATGGAATGTGGAACGGTCGTACTTGTGACCTTCAAATGTGTGTCTCTTGCACCCAATATTGGTAACAACACGAAGATACGCAATACATGAAAAAAGAAAGCACGTTTAGCCTCTCTGAGTTGGCAAGCTACTGACATTTGCAGTGTGCTAAGTTTTCAATATGCAAGGTTGATATAAACTTGTATTTTTTGTCACTGCATATTGACAGGAGTGAGCCATTTTCGTGTCGTGCCGTCTTTTAAGGAATCTAAGCTATAATGTTTGGCTCCACGAAAACGTTATCTTGCCCATTAAAATAGTGTTATATTGTGTTTAGACCTATTGATTATTATTAGTACCTAAATTTATGTATATGGAAGTTGAAAATTTGGCTTCTTTCTGTCATGCCTTCACTTTCAATTTAATTTGAACCGTTACCTATTTAATATCTTTATAAACACAAGCGATCAATTATCTCAGGACTTCGGGACTTTTCACGTATTAAATTTGTTATCCCGTTCCACTACAAGTTACGAATTTGTGCGAAATCGGTGCTGCCATTTTTTCTAACACAATTAACATAAGATCATTTTCAACCTCTTGTGTTGAGAGAAAAATAGCGTTCTATCACAGAGCATTTGCCCACATAAAATTCAAAGTATGAGACTGCACTTTCATCAGTCAAAGCTGCAATCATTTTCACGGGATTTTAATGAAGGTTTGGTGGTATTTTACGGCACCATGTCATATCCCTGAGTTATTAATAGAGAAGTTAAAATAAATTAAAATACATATAATGAAAAAGGTAAAATTGTGAAATTATGATCCTTATTGAAAAATCATCGTATGTTTTACTGGAGCACCATGGACCTCAACAAAAGAGAGAAACCTAAAAATTATCTGCCTTAGTTATCCTCTAATTAGAAAGTCATTGTAAACAAAGGCAAGCACGTCATAGTCGTGAACAAAGTGAGGGGTATGTCGAGTTTTGTTTGGGTTTGGGAGGGCCGGGGGTGTTTTGTTTTGTTTTGTTTTTTGGAGGATGTGTTTGTTTCTTGGTTTTTTGTTTTGTTTATTCGATTCGTTTTTTAGCTTTTCCTGGAACATAATTATATGATGTGGTATTTTTTTAACATTGCTGTCATAGAGAAAGAAATGTAATCAACCAAGCTTTGAACGTTCCATGTGTGGTAATAATCACGTAAAAAGGAATTACTATCGTTTATTCGTTGCAGCTCACACTTTGACTGGAACCAAAATTTTCGTAGGTGATAAGGAAAAGGCTGGAGATCTATGTACACAGTTGGATAACATACAAGGTGACAATATCGTGCAAAAATGTAAATATGCGATACGGGGTCGCTATGTCACTCTTAAAAACCATGACGAATTCTATGTTTGCGAAGTTGAAGTTTTCTCTATAGGTAAGTAATCCAAAGCACGCTCTACAGACACGTGGTATAATTCCATTAATGCCACGAAATGAAAATCTTAAATACTTCTTCAAACCTGGTTATTTACTTGACTGTTGTACATAAAGAGTTCTTTACTGGTACACATACTGTTTACAAGGGATGATATACTACTACTGCTACTAATGATAATAGTGATGATGATGATGATGATGATGATGATAATAATAACGATATTGATAATAATGAAAATGGTAAAAGGGGCAGCAATACTACTTCTACTAGAAGTGATGGAAGTAGTGAACCAAGGCAAGGTTATGGCTGTGTTAATATGCAAGGTCAATCATCGAAGACAAAAATAATGTATTTATTGACAACATAAGAGTAAAGCAGATCACAATATATAAAAATCAGCTCACATTATGTTTTGGTAGTGGAATAAACAAACACATACTCGCATTGTGACATTAAGAGGATATTCACTCTGATTGGTTCGAGTCCATTCAAAGCACAATCAATACATTGTATAGAGGCACATTGGTCAAATTCACATCAGAACCAACTTGCCGTCTGACATAATATACATGTGATATCACCTTTATTGCAAGCAAATCACACTTAAAATTCAGTGACTTGTTCTCAAAAGTTTCATCGTTGCACCACATCCATAAACACAATAGGTCTTTCTGCTGATCGTTGCATTTGGAGATCCTGAACCATAGCTCTCATTAACAGTGATAATTCATGTTTTATAGTTGAAACTATAGTCGGTCATTATAGTTGTAAACTCGACTCAAGGAGTCCATCGGTCTTTTGTCTTAGGGTCCCATGGGAAGACAGTACAAATCAAGCAAAATCTTAACAGCAAACAGCTTTTGTTTTTGTCTTGTTTTCAAAATCAATGAAAAGTTTTCATTCGTAGAAGCCCCACCAACAGATCAGTTGGTCAGGCGTAGGCTTGAGTAGGTTCAACTTCCTCGGCCAGCCGGGTTACAAATTTGCCATCGGGTCCCAGCTCATATATGCAAATTCTTGCAGGGGAAGCCGACAAAAATATTGCCTTGCATAAGCAAGCAAAGCAGAGTATCTACAGGTTCCAAGAGCCTGGCATTGCCGTTGATGGAAAAATGTCTCAGTATAATTGTGCAAAGGCCTTCGGGAATGACAACCGTGATGCCTGGTGGCTGGTTGATCTTGGTGTCGCATTCAACATACATATCGTGTCGGTGACTGCAAGCAGTTCTCTTGGCGAGGGTTTGTAGTTAATCTTTTTAACATAAGCCATGGTAGGTTAAAAAAAATTAATGGTGCTATCTATATACACTCTTTTCGAAGGAATGATAAAAAGGGTTAAATAATGAACTACATACTGTTAAAATGGCAACCGGTAAAGAAAGTGGCGCTTTTAGATCAGACATATGGAGCAGCAGTGTGGAAATTCCTTTATAAATCGACACGCAACTGATTAAATTTATATTTACTGCCTTCAAATTATTATAAACCTTAGTGAAATGTGTATATTACGACCTCTCCTCAAACACACAGTTCTTCTATCACTCCTTCCTGGTCACAGTCCCGCTTCTGTTTGTATCGGATATTTTATATTCCATATTTAGATCACTTGCACATGGGAACCCGTTTTCTATAGCCCCGTGGATGGTTTATGCAGATACATTCCATTGCACTAATTTACCATATCTTATCATCTAAAAGTGTTAAAGTTTAGACATGTTTATTTATTTTGGATGACCCTACAATTCATTTGTACATTATATTACCAATACGATGGGTTCTCCAGTCACGGAAAGACACACAATATATGTGCAATACACGCAAGACATTACCAGCTATGATACCAATACAGACATATATAAAACATGAGCATTGTCACCAGCAGGCTACTGTAGAGCCCAGTTACATAACATTACAACAGTAGAAGTAATAACACTTGATCACTTACGGTCATTTACTGTTGAGTAAGAAATCAAGAAAATGAAAAAAGCAAGTAATTGTAAAGGTACATCCATACATAAATTAAATAACAAATGTCAGCACTGGTATTTAGATTTGGTGAGTAGCTATGTTTGTTTTTTATTTCTTTTATTTTTTCAAATTAGCTTACTCCATTTAAAACTTGAGAGTATTTCCTATTCCGAGCCGGACTTTTGTCTTACGGCCCGAAACGCATTTTCTATCGTTCAAAGGAGATACCCTATCAGGGGCAAAAGTATTAATAGGGGACGAAAAGGCGTCCGGATCAACCTGTGGATCGATTGGTCGTTTGCCCGATGGAAACACCACTTTCTTACGTTGTTCACAGTCCCTTTGGGGTCGCTATGTCACAGTGAAAAGTCAAAGGACATTTTACCTGGCCGAGGTACAAGTTTTTCCGAGGACAGGTGAGCATGCATGATATAAAATGTTACGAGACTGGCCTTCATAAACAGATACCATTTTTCCTCGGGGTTAGATTTTTTATCCGCTACCATTAACACTGAAATATGCACATGCGCTGGTCCAATACCTGCTTAAATATTTCTCTTCACAGAACTAAATGAGTCATTGGACAACATAATAAAAAAAGCACATTCTTTCTCAGAAGCTTCAGATTTACTGTTTTTTAAGATTTTTGCAAGACGGAATTACGTATTTCTCGAATAGTACAAGATAAGGTGACCTGTCTGATGGAGCGATGGTTCAGTCGTACAACTACGATAGATTTGATCTTTGGTGCAGCTATTGGCTTGTTGGCATCACTTTCTGTTTGATTCAAGCTTGCAGAAATGTAAAAAAATAAACAAGAAAACTGTACTGCAGATTTGATAATAGGTTTCTACATTTATTTTAGCTGTCACTTACTGTTGGACGAGAGCATGTTATGATGTTGCTGAAAAAACAACCAGAACAAAAGCATGGATTTCAGATGTGTGTAGCTTGTTTCACCTTATTGAGGATGAAATGTATTTTGTATTAAACTCCAACTAACTAAGAATACCCCCGAAATATTATTTTGAAACAGCTGAAATATTTATGAATATAGAAAAAAAAACAATATGACACAACTATGTAATTTCATCATGTAATTTCTACAGCCTTTCTAATTAATCACAAGTGTAAAAAAAATCATAAGTAACTGTTTCGCCATCAGGACATCAGTATAGAATCAAGTTGTGAAGGTATGGTACGTTTAGGCCCACCCTGGTCTTTTTGCTGAAAGGCTCAGACGATCAAGCCACGAGATACATCTTCACGACAGTCAATAGCAAAAACGTTATTCAGTGAAATTTTCCTTATTTAGATATTTGCTAGATCTGGGAATCATAGATCAAAGTACTCTAAATGCTGGAATTACATGCTGGGGATATTGTAGGCTGGTAGGAAATGTGATGGTGCAGTGCCACCTGTAGTGATTACTTAATCCAAGAGACATATCATAAAGCGGATCTTGCTTGCAATTATGTTGTATCCATAATCATATCAGGGCAAGTTGTTCTCGAATGTTGTGAGGATTATCTCCTTACTCTCAGTCTAGCCTTGAACAAACTTGATAAATACTAGACATAGTATTGTAGTCATACGCAAAATAAATGTACAGAAAAAAAAACAGAAATGATTTACTTATTAAAAATTAATAATCTCAAGAAATAAATATCGGTTTAAATGTACTGAAAGGTTCCAGGGTATTGCAGACAAGTACAATTAACTAGCTTTGTGGATCACACGATTATTTGACTTGCTTTGTATGGCTAGCGAAGTGTTATAGTCGACACTCAAAGCCTCAGGGCTACAAAGTGCAAAGATAAAACCAATGGAGAGATGCTCTGTCAGATGTACACACCCTTGTGAGAACCAGTCACCTTTGTTAGACGAGAATCCGAAATCCACGTTGCCTCCGAAGCACACCTTGCTCCGTGTAATCTTTGGTAACTCTTGATCTGCCCTCTGATTTTGGTTACAGTAAGTGTGAGAAAAGTGCACTGTCACGCTTCTCGTGGACCGATGAACAAATCAGGAAATTGATCGTTGTCACCTTGGGTATTGACACCCTTTTGCACTGCAGTCTATTGCCATGGTGACTAAAACAGGCCAATGAGAAATCCAGTCACTTTTTCAGTGCAAAAACAACGATCATGCAACCAACTGGAAGACCAAGTGGAGTAGGAAAAACGCGTGGACTTGTCTCTTTAGCAGGCAAAAATCTAAGTATTTCCCTGGCCACATTTTAGTTGGTACTTGGGAGAAGATCGCCCTTCAGACAAAAACCTGTATATATTTGTGAGGTAATGAAGTTATCCACTGGCGAGATACTTTAGCTGCTCCGAGTTCCTCTATCAGTCTCGTCTGCAGCCACATCAAATCCATTATAAAGATTAAAAAGTACTGTTGTGAGATTGCTAACTTTCTTTCGATTGTGAGGTTGTGCCCACAAGAATTACGTAATGTACCTGTGACAGAAGTCGAGTTGTCCGGGGGAGTTGTACCGTGAACATTTGGTGCGAAAAGCCTGGCACCCACTCATACAGACGCCATGATTCTCTTTCTGACTACAGCCTCGAGTGATTGACCGCTAACTGGTTAACAACACATGCGCTGCCTTGCAGGCACAAATTGTCAATCAAACATGATTTAATCATATGAATTAACGTGGTGGTTAAGGTTGTCTGCTTGTATGAAAAAATTCCGATTTGGTCAATTCTGCGGTTTTTGTAGTACTTCTTTCTTTTCAGAATGCTCATTCCCAGAAAAGCACAGATGCAAACTTCCAATATTTGTAGTGCCTCTCTCTCTCTCTCTCTCTCTCTCTCTCTCTCTCTCTCTCTCTCTCTCTCTCTCTCTCTCTCTCTCTCTCTCTCTCTCTCTCTCTCTCTCTCTCTCTCTCTCTCTCTCTCTCTCTCTCTCTCTCTCTCTCTCTCTCTCTCTCTCTCTCTCTCTCTCTCTCTCTCTCTTTTCACAGCAGGTTTGCCCGTTGGATTTTCGGAGACCATAATAGACGCACCATAAGGCAGACCAAGCTCCGTAATATTCCCACTATGCCAGTTGACTGGAGAAAAAAAACGCGATTGGTCTGTTTAACAGACGTTCAAGTTAGAGATGTCAAGGTTTGCATGGGTACCAATCCGTGCATCACATTTTAACTTTTTATGTCAGAAGAGAAGATTTTGCAAGTTTGGGTTATTTCAAATTCTTGATATCCTCACACTTTATAAGGATATCATCCCAACATGTACAGTAGGATATCAACCATTTCACATCCACTGAACAAGATTCGAGTCATTTTAAAACATGCTAATTGGACGTTTCAGAAGTTTAATTTCGAATATCTTCAAAAGTATAAGATACATGGAGCGATTTTTATACGTTATGGACTATTGATTATTCAATGAATATTACATAAAAATTGTGGCAAATCAAGTTGTTAGTTCACAAGGATTTGAATATTCAATACCTTTAAAATTAAAACAGATACGCCATTCTGTTTCTCGTGTATGTTATTGACTATTGCAATCTGTTCAATATTGAACACAAGCCATAACATGTTATTATGACATTTAGGGACCTTTCTCATATTTAATTTTGATTATGTTTGAGAGAAAAGAAGATAGGAATCCCATTCCAACGTTCTTCGAGAGGTTAATGTCGTAGGCACACTGCTACATTTGCTATAAGTAATTCTAAATTCATATTGAACGTAACTGATTTGAATAATGTTAGACCTGGTGGAAATTAAAGCTATGAACTGGTCGCACAGATCAGTAAGCAGAATGTGTTATTTTGGGACAAATCGCAGGAAACAAACTTTGTCTAATCTGTCCCAGATTTAAACAACAATAGTATGCTTACCAGAGATTTTGTTCCGAAAAACATTTTATGTTTCTGTTTCTTTGTTTCGCGGGATTTTTTGATGATGAAAGGTCATTTAGAAAGCAGCAAACTCAACTGCACAATATCGTAACATAACCACAGACAAATTTTTCTCTTCAAATGCAAATCCTTGTCCATTAATCTGCTTTTCTTTAGAAGGATTTCTAATGATTTCATTTTCATATGACTGGAGTGTTTAGAAACGGTGTTGTGTATTTAAAATATGTGTACTTAGGGAAGCCCTCAAAACTTCAATGGTTACAAATAAACGAAAGTAACTTCGGTTTTGGTCAGACCCCCCCCCCCTCCCCCCTGAAACTAAACTCGACTTTACATTGAAACTTCGATCTCTCAGAATGTGTACTGTAGTGGTCACAAATTACATAGGGTTTTGCCACTATAAAACGGTCATATTGTGGTGTATTTAGGATGGCTTTTAAAGATTGGGATTACTACCATTCTACAACATGAAGACAGGACTCACATCCCTGGATGAATGATTGATATTGAATAATTTTGAACAACCCGTTAAAACTGGCGCTCGATCATCGCGGAAACGGTTTTTTTCCTGCTTGCAAGTTAAAATTTTGATATTTTTTGCTTACATCGATTTTGTGCGATAGAAAACTAAATGGATCTTTAACCCCTCCCTAACTAACTAAATTAGGTTCGTTTTTTATCGCACATCGATCTTTTGATGGCTTCCCTTATGTAATTATAATTTAGAAGTCTCGATAGTTTCTAAAATGTATGCTATTACAGCACCATCTGCAAAAATAAAGATCTACAAGATTACAGGTCTTCATGTCAATACGGCTTAACTGAGGCACAGCCAGGGTATTTTTTTATTTGATTCAGAATCAAAATGTTTATTTAGATAATCAATTTATTTTATACGTGTGAGATAAAATATAGATATTTCAGTTACTATAGACCCCCAGAGGGGACATGAAAGGAAAAAAATATTTCGTTTCCTCGCTATTGCATTCCCTCGAAATAATTATTTCGTTACCTCGCATAAAGGGGTTCACTTGCAATATTATTGCGTTCCTTCGAAATAATATTTCTTTCCCTCGCACTACGAAAAACAATTTTGGAGCCCCAGAGAGGACAAGGAAGAAAAAATAATTTTATTTGCTTCCCTCGCAATAAAATTGTGTTCCCTCGCCAGAATTATTTCGTTTCCTCAGAAATAATATATCGTTCCCTCGCAATATCATTGCGTTCCCTCGAGATAACAATTTCGTTCCCTCCAAATATTTAGTTCGTTCGTTGGGAATTTTTACTTCGTTCCCATGCAACGTTTTTTCCTTCCCTGGAAATAATAATGTCATTCCCTCACTATAACATAGCGTCCCCTCGGAATATTATTTCATTCCCTGGTAATAATATCATTACCTCGAGATAATATTGCGAGGGAAACAAAATATTTATTTTGTGGGAACCATATTATTGCGAGGGAACGATATATTATTGCAAGGGAGCGAAATAATTAATTCGAGGGATGGAAATAATTATTCGGAGGGAACAAAATAATATTGCGAGGGAACGAAATAATACTACGAGGGAACGATATTTTATTGCGAGGGAAAGAAATACTTATTTAATGGAACGATATAATCATTGCGAGGAAACAAAATAACAAAATTTCTTCTATGTCCCCTTTGGGGCTCAAGAGGTTCCTGTTTTTGTGGGATTTTTTTTTATTTCGTTCCCACGCAATAATATTGCGAGGGAACATTTTTTTCTCCCATGTCCCCTCTGGGGCTTTGTAAGTCACAAAAACTTAACATTAACGTACATCAGTTCGGTTGATTAAATGAGTGAACAATGGGCCTGTCCTAAGGTACCTTCAAGTGAACACACGGCGCTTTCCAGCATTGGCTTCCACCACTAATCTATTAATCTTGTGGATTTACATTTATTGCTGCAATGCCAATGACCCCTTATAAAACCCATAGGCACCCCAATACCAGAAACACTTTTCGCACCTTCCTGGTCGTCATATTCCTCTCCCGACATTGCTCTTTTTGTGTGACTGTTCAGACACACCCCTACTTATCCAGTCCATGTTACATAACATTCTATGTTACACCAATATTTTCTATACAAACTGATACTCAGAGCAGCCTATGTTGAACTTTTTCCCTAAGCAGTGTAGTTTCTGAGAATGGCGGTAATGCTTATTAATATCTGAACCCTTCTCTGACACTTAATCTACCGCAGCCATAGGTGTAACTTAATACAGGGTTCTATTCATCGTAATAACGCAAAGGTTTACACGGTAATAATTTCAGTTGTGCGGTTACTTTTGTATTTGACTCCTGTACGACAAATTCAAATACGTACATATCCTTGACAATGATATGGCAATTTTTCAGAAATAGTATGTTGAGAAACCCTGTTATGCCTCCATGTTTCAGGTAAAACGAATATAGCGCTTGGACGGGAAGCTACGCAAGATAGTAACAAGTATGATGCCGTACGAGCTGTGGACGGAAACAATCAGACAAAGTCTTCCCAGGATTCGTGCATCATAAATTATGCATTAACGGTGGTTCATTTATGGACAGTTTTCCTTACGAAGTCCAGCGAGATCACAAGGATTTGCATCACGCAAATGGACTCGTACCAACAAGGTACAGCACACTATAGATTGGCTCCTGTCTGAAGGCACCTTGAAGCGTTTTT